>JAWQFJ010000041.1:0-65000 GCA_034096865.1 Theodoxus fluviatilis
AACAAGAAGGGCAAAGCCCATACGACTCACATGCTTGACCTTGACCTTTATATGACCTTGACCTTCAGGTGACCTTCAAGGTCAAGGTCAAACAACTAAACCTACCAATGACATCATACACTAAGAAATGCTTTACACATTTTTCCTACCAAAATACATGAGACCTTGACCCAAGGTCAAGGTCATCCAAGGTCATGCAACACAAAGCTGTTAATTCAAGACATAGGAAGCACAATGGTGCTTATTGGCACTTTCTACCATGAGATATAGTCACTTTTAGTGGTTCACTACCCCATTTTGGTCACATTTCATAAGGGTCAAAGTGACCTTGACCTTGATGATATGTGAACAAATGTGTCTCATGATGAAAGTATAACATGTGCCCCACATAATTATTAAGTTTGAAACAGTTATCTTCCATAGTTCAGGGTCAGGGTCACTTCAAAATATGTATACAATCCAACTTTGAAGAGCTCCTGTGACCTTGACCTTGAAGCAAGGTCAACCAAACTGGTATCAAAAGATAGGGCTTGCTTTGACCTATATACCACTTGTAGCTAAGGTCGCCATTCTCAATAACGTGGGAGAAAATTGGGAAAATGTGAAAAATGACTGTTTTTGAGACCACATTTATGGCTCCTGTGACCTTGACCTTGAAGCAAGGTCAAGTCACTATGTATGTTTTTTGAGGCCTTGACATCATACACCATCATGCCACATTTGGTATTGATAGACTTAATAGTCTTTGAGAAAAATCCAACGTTAAAGTTTTCGGACGCCCGGACATCCGGACGGACGAAAAGGGTGAGTACATAGACTCACTTTTGCTTCGCATGTGAGTCAAAAATGGAAATGCTTGACATTTTGCCTCTCCATAAGCATCTGCAGCTCAATAAGTGTGTGCTTGTGAAAAAGGTAAAAGATGGCAGAACACCAGAATATCTAACCAAACTATTTGAGCAGTCATCATTCAGAGGACATGACAAATTTCTCCTGCCACAGCCTCGCATCGATTTGTTCAAATCGAGCCTATCTTACTCTGGGGCTGCTCTGTGGAATACACTGCCTGATGACATTAAATGTATCAAATCTTTGCCTATGTTCAAAGACAAAATTCGCACCATTCTCAGGCATCATCCTATGACATAGTTTTCCATGCTTTCATCTGACGCCTAGACATTGGAACGGCTAAGTGTGTATTTTACATTGTCCATTCTTCACTTACTTCAAGCCATCCCTGGCTGAAATATTGGAGGGGTTCCGGCTGATTGGGGGTGGGAGAGTAGGGGAGGGAGTGTACACCAAGAGGCTTTGGCCTACATGTATGTATTTGTTTTTAACATTTGGATGTTTAAGAAATTGTTTTTATGTACATATATGTCATTGTAGTCACTTCAAGTTCCATACTTAAATTTTGCTTCGCTGATACACTATCTATCCATTTTAGTATGTTTAAGAAATTGCAAATGTATAATTCTTGCGATAATTATACTGACTCTCTCTCTCTCTCTTCTCTCTCTCTCTCTCTCTCTCTCTCTCTCTCTCTCTCTCTCTCTCTCTTCTCTCTCTCTCTCTCTCTCTCTCTGTCTCTCTCTCTCTCTCTCTCTCTCTCTCTCTCTCTCTCTCTCTCTCTCTCTCTCCCTCCCTCCCTCCCTCTCCCCCACCCTCTCCCCCACCCTCTCTCTCCATCCCACCCACCCTCTCTCTCCAACCCACCCACCCTCTCTCTCCAACCCACCCACCCTCTTACTCTCATTCTCTCTTCCCTTCCTCCCCTTTCCCCAGCCCCCCCCCCCCTCTCTCTCTCTCTCTCTCTCTCTCTCTCTCTCTCTCTCTCTCTCTCTCCTCTCTCTTACCACATTTGAATATTTTGCCTCAAGGGCTGAATGTAAGAAAGGCAATACTGCCTAATTCACTACCCTTGTAAAATAAAGTTCGTTCGTGTCTTCGTTCGTCCCTCTCTCTCTCTCTCCAGTCCTACCTCGTCTCTCTCGTCTCCCCTCTCCCTCTCTCTATCGACTCTTCCTCTCAGTCTCGCTCCTCCCCATCCCTCCCTCCCTCTCCCCTCCCACTCCTCTCCAACCCACCCAACTTTTCACGCTCAGTCTCTCTTACCCTTCCCCTTCCCCCCTTTTCCTTCTCCCTGCCCTCCTTCCCCTCTTCCCCAGCCTCCCCCCCCTCTCTCTCTCTTCTCTCCTCATCCTCATCTCCTCATCTCATCCGTCTTCTACGCTCTTCTCACTCATACATCTCTGCACAATCTCTCCCCTCTTTTGGGCTTCCCATCACACGTCCCCCAATCGAGAAATGGTCCACTAGCACTGCCTCATTCACTACTCCCGGGTGTAAAATAAAGTTCGTTTCGTTCGTTCCGCCCTCTCCCCCTGCCCTCTCGCTCTCTCTCTCCGCATACCTCCGACTATTGTCTCTCATCCTCTGCCGTCTAGATCTATCATGCATCTCACACTCTCTCATTCCTCCTCCACTCCCTCCCTCCCCACCCTCGAGCTTTAGTTTTGCTATTTGGAGATGTGCTTTGTACACAAATATATCATTCTTATTCACCAATTTGTTTTGACAGATGCTGTCTCAGAACGACATCAAGTCGAGAGGAAGATATACACATCTTACCTAGGAGAGTGGCTGAGCTGCTGGCTGGATAGGCAGAAATGCGGCAAGAGCAACAGACCGGGCACGCAGACCACCCAACAAAATGCGTAGGCAGAAAGTGGAAAGGAAATGGAAGAATGGAAGATTGATTGTCTTAGACAGATAGATAGATTTAGCAAACCAAACTATCTCTAACCTCAAAGTACAACTAAGTATATAAATCTGTGCATATATTTTGAATATACAACTCATGTAACTCATGCGGGTTCTTTTCATGCTGAATCCAAAGATTGCACACTGTGACTGATTAGTGATAAATTCTAATAAATGTCGTTACTTGTCAATCAATGACTTTGTTTTTCATGTAAGGTTATTTAAACTTAGTAAGATATTTCTGGAATCTAAATTCAATCTGTACAATTCTTGCCTTCTCTCATTGTGTTTGTGTGTGCTGTGCGCGCTCTGTGTGCATGTGTGTGTGTTTATGTGGATGTGTATTTGTGTGTTTGTGTGTTTGTCTCTCTCTCTCTCTCTCTCTCTCTCTCTCTCTCTCTCTCTCTCTTTCTCTCTCTCTCTCTCTCTCTGTATGTGTGTGTGTGTGTGTGTGTGTGTGTGTGTATCTGGCCGGGTATCACTGGAGAATTCAAGATTCTCCGTTTCAAGAAAATGCTCGAGTTATTCAAGTGAAGGATTCAAGACAGTTTATCAGGCTTGGACCGGACCACCCCTGGAACCCATGCAGGTCATAAGGCAATAATACCAGGCCTGGACTAGGTCTGGATCACCCCTGGATCCCAGGACCCAAGGGCTGGATGCCAGGGCTGGTCGAGGGCTGGCCCAATGACCATTTCTAGGCTAGTCCAGGGCTGGATTCCAGGGCTGGCCAGGGCTGGATGCCAGGGCCGGTCCAGGGCTGGCCCAATGACCATTTCTAGGCTAGTCCAGGGCTGGATTCCAGGGCTGGCCAGGGCTGGATGCCAGGGCTGGTCGAGGGCTGGCCCAATGACCATTTCTAGGCTAGTCCAGGGCTGGATTTCAGGGCTGGCCAGGGCTGGATGCCAGGGCCGGTCCAGGGCTGGCCCAATGACCATTTCTAGGCTAGTCCAGGGCTGGATTCCAGGGCTGGCCAGGGCTGGATGCCAGGGCTGGTCCAGGGCTGGCCCAATGACCATTTCTAGGCTAGTCCAGGGCTGGATTCCAGGGCTGGCCAGGGCTGGATGCCAGGGCTGGTCCAGGGCTGGTCCAATGACCATTTCTGGGCTAGTCCAGGGCTGGATTCCAGGGCTGGCCAGGGCTGGATGCCAGGGCTGGTCCAGGGCTGGCCCAATGACCATTTCTAGGCTAGTCCAGGGCTGGATTCCAGGGCTGGCCAGGGCTGGATGCCAGGGCTGGTCCAGGGCTGGCCCAATGACCATTTCTAGGCTAGTCCAGGGCTGGATGCCAGGGCTGGCCAGGGCTGGATGCCAGGGCTGGTCCAGGGCTGGCCCAATGACCATTTCTAGGCTAGTCCAGGGCTGGATGCCAGGGCTGGCCAGGGCTGGATGCCAGGGCTGGTCCAGGGCTGGCCCACTGACCATTTCAAGGCTAGTCCAGGGCTGGATGCCAGGGCTGGAATCCAGGGATTTGCCAGTCCTGGTCCAGCCCTGGTGTGCTGGGATGAGGGAGGGGAATGAAGGATAGTGGGATGAGGGAGGGGAATGAAGGATAGTGGGATGAGGGAGGGGAATGAAGGATAGTGGGATGAGGGAGGTAGATAAGGTGAAGTAGGATGAGAGAAACGGATGAGGTGAAGTGGGATCATGTAGGAACTCTTATTGTAGGAAAAAAAAAGGCAGACAATTTGATTTTCAGGTCTACCCGTCCCCAGAACTCACTCCGAAGAGCTTAAAATTGAGACAATCCTTTGTTGCAAGTAGGTGCATCAACTACGTCGACAATTAAGAAACACGGAGATGGCAAAATGTGCGTGCAGAAACACCCTGTAGCGACAAAGTAATTACCGGTAGTAAGAGATAAACTGCCTTGAACCAGATAATTTTTATAGGCTTTCTTGACGCTGATGTAAGGGACGTAACTCATATGCGCTCTTGTTGATGGAAGGAAGAAAAATTCTCAAACAAGATTGGCGGTGACTGAGCGACCACACGACAGCTAACGATGCCGGGCAAGACGATCAAATCGGACGACTCAACGGAGAGTTCCCACACTATTCCATGCCACGATGCCGTCAGTTGCCTGGAGTTTTCCCACTACAACTGGTCCTCACAGCTTCTCGCAGTCGGGACGTCCTCTAGAGTGACAATCTTTCACTGCCGGTTTCAGGTGGGTGCTCACGCAGTCACGGCACGCCGCCTCACGTAGATGGGATTTTCCCCCTGCTTATGTGCGTTTTGTATCGTGAAGTGTGTGTGTGTTAATGTGTGTTAGTGTGTATGAATGTGAATGTGTGTGTGTGTGTGTGTGTGTGTGTGTGTGTGTGCGTGAGTGCCGGTGCCTACCGTATGTTCATGTAGGATGGCAACACAGTCACGTAGTAAAATTTTTTAACGGCTACACAATATCGTCACTGCACCCGCATGTTTGTATGTGTGTGTGTGTGTGTGTGTGTGTGTGTGTGTGTGTGTGTGTGTGGTTTCGCACACGTGCTTGCATGCATGCACAAGCTCTTACCTACACACATATGTGTTTACAATTTAATGGTGATTTTTCTCAGGAGTGGATGATCATGACATTGTAATTATATACATAATACAGATCTGTAAGCAATGGTTGGAAAAACTGCATGGTTCTGAATCGACTGAAGAAAGCTATCATAGTCATACAAATACATATGCCAACAGGAGGAGGATGCTGAGATAAGCGGCATAGACTTCAAGGTTGTGCGGGAATTCGAGACCGGCTACAGGTCTACGTCCATTGCCTTCAGCCCGGAAACTTCTCTGGAGGTTCTGCCCAAGGTGCTCAGGTGCTGGTCTTTTCCTGTGGCTGCTGCCTCCCCCTTTCCTCTGGCTGTCAAAAGAATTAAAATGCTTGGAAAATGGGAATTTACTCAAACAGGGAGTGATTTGTCATTGGACATATCATGCTTGCATTACTGGAATGCCCAAATAGAAAAAGTTAATTATGGAATATGGATAGCAGTGTTAGATTATTTTTAAAAGTATTCATATCTGGAGAGACAAATGCACTCATATTCAGTTTTGTAGGCTATCACAATTTGAGGAATTTTCTCTTCCTTCTCTGGTATATCATGGAGGAAAGTTCCACAGGGGATGGATCTGCATTACCTCATTGAATAAAAATGGTGTCATGAAATTTCAGATGATTTGCTTAATTACAAGTCAGTAACAATAGTTGTAATGATGGTCTTTTCACACAACTATACACATGTGCCAGAGACTCATTTCAGTGGTCTGTCATTTCAGTTTTGCCACAGCTCTGGATGACTGCAAACTTCGTCTGTACAATTCCAACCTGAAGGACAAGGATGAAGTATCTGTAAGTCCTTGTAAATAATGAGACCATGCAGTGTGGATGATAGTTTTCTGGGTAAGACTTTGCTTTTGTTGATCACATGTCACCTCCAAATGTTATAAATTTGCATGTGTGTTAATTGCTATTTCCCCTTATGTCTTAACCCTTTTCCGATGGGTAATGAGTATTCGCGTTTAGGCTAAACACCCAACAACATAAAAACATAAACACCATAGATGGAAACAGTAATCATTTATCTGTTGTATCCTGAAGTTTCATGATGATGATTTAACCCATTATCACTGGATGCTACGCGCGCGTTACATCTCCCTTTCAAATCGGATGCTACGCAGACGTCGCATTTGACAGCGGTGTACTTCTTGTTTCTAGGAAGTGTAGAAGTGAAGATATTAATTTTTGTATGAGTGTTGTCGACTTTGTGTTTTTTCCTGAAAAAACCTCAGGTTTTACTTTTAGGAAGCCGTTTTCATCACACGCTGTAGGTCATGACATAATGGGCAAAGCTCAAAAAAGAAAGTTATTGACATTTTTCTACAACCATCCAAGTTGTTACATGTTTGAGTTGGCAGCCCCAGGCAGGTCCTGCTGATTTGAGTTTGGCGACGTCAGTCAGAAAAGGGTTAATGTGACAGCCAATTCAACATTGTGTTCCCGTTCATTGCAAAATGGAGAATAATTCCCAGACCACTAAATACATGCACCTGAGATACATTGGGACGCAAGAGGACATGCACATTATAAATCACTAGTAACCAGTAATGTTCTCATGTCCCAGAATTATCATTTATAGCAGACAGAGATACTGATTGTATTTAAAATGCTTTTTTCAAATAAGTTTCCATAAAGGAATATGCAGTTGACCACCATTAGTGTGTGTTCAGTGCCTAACTGCAAACAGTTCATTCTGTGTTTTGCTTCATCTCTGCACTCTCTCAGTCATGACAAACCATGGGATGGCAGTTTTTACTCATTTGTTTTCACTGAACAGATAAAAGTGGTCACATGGACTCAAATTTGTTAGAATAATAATAATTTTTACTCGGGGCACTTCACCTGTCCAATATTCATGTTGCTCAAGATTATTCATGTAAATGGACTACTTTGACTTTAACCCTTTCCCTGGTAGTCATGACATATGCTGTTAGTTATGAGTGGTGAATGACGTGAAATGTGCTTTCAAAAGAATTAATCCCCAGAAATTAGCATTAGCATTTTCCTAACACAATGACTTGGATTTAATCTTTGTTCAATTGTGATTACTTCTTGTATAGGATTTGTTATATTTTGTTGGATAGTAAGAAGGGCATGTGCAAAAAAAAAGAGTATTGTAGTGCTGACCGAAAGTCCCAATTAAGACGCCAAGGTATGAGTTAATCTGAGGTGACAGCCACCTTTGTTTGTGCCATTCAGGAGTTCACAGGGCACACTGGCTACATCAACTCTGTGAGGTTTTACCCTGGAGGGGAGGATGCACTGATTGCCAGCACTGGGGACGACCTGACCTGTCGTGTGTGGAACAGGACCGGGGCTCAGTTGACCAGCTTCCCCCTGACAGCACCAGGCATGTCTGTGTGCTGGCATGAGGAGGAGCCTTTCAAGGTGTGTGTTTCTCTGTGTAGTGTGTGTTTTTCTCCCTGTGTGTGTGTGTGTGTGTGTGCTGTGCATATGTTTGTATGTGTATATGTGTGTGTGTTGGTGTGTGTATGTGTGTGTGTATTTTGTATACATGTGTGTATGTGTTGGTGTGTGTGTGTGTTGGTGTGTGTTACGAGTTTGGCTTGACTCGTTTTCTAAATAAAATGTCTAGGGGAATACTCACATGCACAACCGAGCTAGCAACACTATCTCACACAGTCATTCTATCAAACGATGTAACACAGCAGAAAGTCGGTGAGGACAAAGACCAAAATCAAATCACTTTAATTTCTTTCAATAACAATTTTTAAAATGGATAACTAACGGTTAGTAATGATAATCATGAAACAACGATAATTCAATTCAATCTTTAACCCAGAATAAATATGGCTTGCCGACCAAATAAAATGAACTTATCTGCTTCGAAGACTGTGTCCGTCGATAAGTGCGAGGTAGTCCTAAAACAAGATGGCCGTGATCTGTCAACCCACTAGGTGGGGAGAGAGGGGAAGGGGAAAAGGGGGCAACCAGTGCACAGGCAGGCACGACGAACCACGACGAAATGGGAATTTCACCCTGGTAACGGGTGAACGTGAAAGAATCTTGTCGGTAGTTTCTCGCGCTGGCTAGCACGGCGGCTTGAACTTTCTCCTTGGAGACAGGCTGACGTAGGAGAATCTTGTCTGTAACTCCATGCACTGGTTAGCACGGCGACTTAAACTTTCGCCTTGGTGATGGACTTATGTAGGAGAATCTTGTCTGTAACTTCATGCACTGGTTAGCACGGCGACTTGAACTTTTGCCCTGGGGACGGGCTAATGTAGGAGAGTCTTGTCTGTAGTTTCATAAGCTGGCGAGCACGGCGACTTGCACCTGGCTCAAAGGGGGGAGGGATTCATTTCACTCCTCGACCCTGGTGTGGGGGGGGGGGGGGGGGGGTGGGGGGGGGGGGAGGAGCCGCGTCTCTTTGAACGAGGTCGGGATGGCGTTCTACATGGTGGTATTCGTTGATGGTGTTTTCCCGCCCAGACCACGGGAAGGGCGGGGATTATATACTCGAAGCACAGACGCCTTCGAAACCTCTGCTCTTTCATCCAATGAGAACACTCAGGCCACACCGTCTCCCTCACTGTCCAATCACACGTCCCCCATATAAGTGGTAGTCATTCACCGGAAGTGTCTTCAGTTAAGTTTTGGAAAGGTGTCCAATCACACATTCTCATTCCGCTCGCCAGCACAAAGCGTGTTCAAAGTTTTCCACGGTTGGCGACATATGGATGGACAGATAGCGTTTCACAGCCCATCAGCCTTTCTAGGCCAAACAAGGTCATTAATCACAAAGTCATTAGAACAGTTCAGAGCAAACGCAAGGCAAGTCACGGTGTCTCTAGTCACTTGTTCCCCACGAATCGTGCAGAGAGACGTAGTGGGTCAACTCTTAACTGTCACACACAGTGGAGCCATATCACGCTATCATAGCTTAATTTATTACGGTTGGCGGCCACTCTAACTCACACAACACAGGTTAGTAAATTTATACAATAAATTCAAGTGAAAAGGGGGAGGATGTGATCTCACCACAGTGTGTGTTTGTGTGTGTGTTGGTGTGTGTGTTGGTGTGTGTGTTGGTGTGTGTGTGTTGGTGTGTGTGTGTTGGTGTGTGTGTGTGTTGGTGTGTGTGTGTGTATGTGTGTGTGTATGTGTGTGTGTCTGTGTGTGTTTCTGTGTGTCTTTGTGTGTGTTTCTGTGTGTGTGTGTGTGTTTCTGTGTGTGTGTGTGTGTTTCTGCATGTGTCTGTGTGTGTGTGTGTGTGTGTTTCTGTGTGTATGTTTTGTGTGTGTTTGAGTGTGCTTATATGTGTGTGTTTGTGTGTGTGTGTGTGTGTGTGTGTGTGCGTGTGTGTGTGTGTGTGTGTGTGTGTGTTTCTGCATGTGTGTGCGTGTGTGTGTTTCTGTGTGTGTTTCTGTGTGTATGTTTGTGTGTGTGTGTGTGCTTATATGTGTATGTGTGTGTGTGTGTATGTGTCTTTCATGCATTCCTTGCTTCTCTCACCCCCTGTGGGTTGGGAGTAAGAATAGACCCACCAAATCACTGTAGGAAAGTCATGAAAGGCATATAACTAGAGAAACTGAGACTTGCTCTAGTTCTAACCTGCTGTGGTGGTTTTGAAGTCAGTGGCCCTGCAGAGGTTGATGGGCAGTGAAACTCCAATTGATTAATTCTGTATGTATGTGTGTGTGTGTTTGTTTGTTTGTTTATTTATTTATTTATTTATTTATTTATTTATTTATTTATTCATTCATTCATTCATTCATTCATTCATTCATTCATTCATGCATTCATGTTCTGTGGGCTGTAAAGCTTACTCCTTCATTCATTCATTCATGCATTCATGTTCTGTGGGCTGTAAAACTCCATGCTCTCCTCCATTGCTGTTCACAGTTGCTGGTAGCCCAGAAGGATGGCACCATCCGCGTCTTCAGCCTGCACAAGGAGCAGTGCATCCTGAGCCTCTCCTGTGGACTGTACGGCCTGCTGTCTGCAGACTGGTCCCACCTCAACCCCCTCATGGTGGCCGCTGTGGCAGGCACCGACCTTCTGCTCTTCGACACCTCCATGTCCAGGCAAGGAAATGTTCTATGAGATCATGCCTTGTCTGTCTGCTTCCGTCTTCTCTGTGTGCAACTGACTACCAGTACCAGTACTGATGGTGATAGTGATAATGCTAATCTTAATTTTTGTCCTTTTTTAGGAGATTCTCTTGGGGGAATTTCACCCCCGGACGCTGCTGTGCAGTGCCCAGTGACTAGTGTTACTCCTCGGTAAGAAAGGCAAAGTGGGTGAAGCACCTTGCCCAAGGATGCAAATCTAGGATCTGTGCAGCTTCGAACACCGCACCCATTAGCTGCAAGTGATTGCATGTCAAATGCTGTACTTGCTCGGCTACAGAGCCCCACTTGCTGAACAGATCACCGTGTAAATGGACTTTGACTTTTCAGCTCTGTTCCTAGTGTTCTTTACCAAATTCCTGGTGAACCAACTTACCTTACTCTCTAAGCTTCTCTAAGTCCTATGATGTGTTTTCCTACACAGTCTCCGCCGGTGGGTTCGGGGTAAGAATTGACCCACCATGTCTCCCTATGCGATTCATAAGAGGCGAATAACTAGGGACACCTTGACTTGATTTGCGTTTACTCGAGTCTAGCGATTGTCGTGCTTAGTGGCCTTACATAGCCTACAAAGGCTGATACTAGGCCATAAAACTCAATCTATTCATCCATCCATCCATCTTTGATATGTGTAGTCTACATGTAGATGCCTCTGCACTCAGATTTCCTTACTCTTGCCCAGTTTGTCCGATGTGGGAGCTACTGTTTTTGGCTAAGCAAATTTTCTGTCAGGAGCTTGTACACTTTGGAAAGCTCTGCTTAGATTTGTGATAATGAAGAGTTGTGTATCGCTGCCTTAATTAGTGAGAACCCCCATCTCCATTGATTTTTGGTGTCTCGCAAGGCTCGGTCTTAGGACCAGTTTTGTTCACTCTGTACTCGCAACCCCTTTCAGATGTGATAGCTAAGCATGAGTGATTTTCAGAAATATGCAGACGACGCAGAGTTGTCGAGGAGCTCAGCAGTCGAGGAATTTCCTTACGTACAGTCAGATATCAAGACATACGTTGATGATGTACTCGCATGGATAAACAGTAACAAACTCAAGCTCAATACAGATAAAACTAAAGTTATGCCTGTTGGGGCACGGTCAAGTCTCGGGCTTATCGAGAGTGATTCCACTGACATCGGGGGTAGCTCTGTTCCATTCCAGAGCTCGGTTAGGTACCTCGGTGTTCAGATTGACCAGACATTGTCGATGCGTAAGCAGATCAGCAGTACTTGCAGTGCCTGTTTTCTTGAACCACGCAGCATTGTATCCATTTGTCAATATCTTTCTGACACTGTGTGTGTTAGACTGGTCACTGCCAGGGTCACTTCAAGGCTGGATTATTGTAATTCAGTTTTGGTGGGTCTTCCAGCAGAACAATTGAACCGTCTGCAGCGCATTCAAAACAGCGCAGCACGCCTCGTACTGAGGAAGGGAAAACGCGATCATGTGACACCCATGCTTAGGCATCTACACTGGCTTCCCGTGAAATTCCGCTGCCAGTACAAAATTGCTGTTTTGGCCTACCGTCATTTTGATGGTACTCTTCCTGTATATCTTTCCTGACCTGACCTGAACTGGTGACCCCCATGAATATTGATGAGCACATATCAACCATCCCGTTCTCTCCGTTCAGCAAATGAAAAGCTTCTAAAAATTCTAAACGTGGTACAAAATATTTTGGTGAGCGTAGTTTCAGTTTCAATGCCCCCTCTGTCTGGAACTCGCTGCTGGCTGGCCTGCGTGACGCACCCACTTGACCTATTTTTAAGTCGCAACAGAAGACTCACATGTTTCGACTGGCTTTTGTTTGATTTTTGACTCACATGCGAAGCAAAAGTGAGTCTATGTACTGAGCCGTGTCGTCCGTCCGTCCGTCCGTCCGGGCGTCCGTCCGGGCGTCCGTCCGGGCGTCCGTCCGTCCGGGCGTCCGTAAAAAACTTAAACGTTGGATTTTTCTCGGAGACTATTAAGTCTATCAACACCAAATGTGGCATGATGGTGTATGATGACAAGGCCTCAAAAAACATACATAGTGACTTGACCTTGCTTCAAGGTCAAGGTCACAGGAGCCATAAATGTGGTCTCAAAAACAGTCATTTTTCACATTTTCCCAATTTTCTCCCACGTTATTGAGAATGGCGACCTTAGCTACAAGTGGTATATAGGTCAAAGCAAGCCCTATCTTTTGATACCAGTTTGGTTGACCTTGCTTCAAGGTCAAGGTCACAGGAGCTCTTCAAAGTTGGATTGTATACATATTTTGAAGTGACCTTGACCCTGAACTATGGAAGATAACTGTTTCAAACTTAATAATTATGTGGGGCACATGTTATACTTTCATCATGAGACACATTTGGTCACATATCATCAAGGTCAAGGTCATTTTGACCCTTATGAAATGTGACCAAAATGGGGTAGTGAACCACTAAAAGTGACTATATCTCATGGTAGAAAGTGCCAATAAGCACCATTGTGCTTCCTATGTCTTGAATTAACAGCTTTGTGTTGCATGACCTTGGATGACCTTGACCTTGGGTCAAGGTCACGTGTATTTTGGTAGGAAAAATGTGTAAAGCATTTCTTAGTGTATGATGTCATTGGTAGGTTTAGTTGTTTGACCTTAAAGGTCACCTGAAGGTCAAGGTCATGTAAAGGTCAAGGCCATGTAAAGGTCAAGGCCATGTAAAGGTCAAGGTCAAGCATGTGAGTCATATGGGCTTTGCCCTTCTTGTTAAATATAAGCACTGCATTGTTTTAATTTCACTTCGTCCAAAGTGGGACCCAGGCTGTACCACACTTAGTTTCTTATTTGTTTATATGTTCATTTTTTCACAAATACATCCTTCACCCAATGCCTGATTTATCCAGCCACCAGTCCATCTGTGCATTTGTCCATCCACACTGCCAACCAAACATCCATCCATCCATCCATCCACCCACCCATCCATTCTTTCATCCTTCTGTCCATCCATCCATCCATCCATCCATCAACCCACCCACCCACCCACCCCCCACCCACCCATCCATCCATCCGTCCGTCCATCCATCCGTCCGTCCATCCATCCATCCGTCCGTCCGTCCATCCATCCATCCATCCATCAACCCACCCACCACCCATTCATCCATCCATCCATCCACCCATCCACCCACTCATCCACCCACCCACACACCCACCCACCCACTCACCCACCCACCCACTCACCCATCTATCTGTCCATCCATCCATCTGTCCATTCATCCATCTATCTGTCCCTCCACTCATGCATGCACCCATTCTCTCCCCACAGTCTGCCCATGGAGCGGCGCCAAGCGCACACAGAGGGTGCCAGGCTGGTCAAGTGGTCACCCTGCCATGAGGGGCTTCTGGCCACCATGGGTTGCCCTGGCAACCAGATCAAGGTCTTCAATATGCGACACCAGCAGGTAGGCAGCTTGCGGCCAGTCTCTCTCCTACCCACAGCATGGCTGGAGAAGAGGCTACATATACAGTATATATTCCATATTTTGTCCAATAGTCGCGCCTCTCCTAATAAACGCGCCTCCCATCTCCCCTTCCATCCCTGCCTCCTCCCCACCTGGTAAATGACACTTATTGGAATGGCCAGGGCTGTTGTAGCCATCATAAAAAGTCTCCAGAGAACCGTCAGCACTGTCAGTGAGCACAATGGAGCGCTGGTTTTCCAGAGCGCCCTCCGCCAGTTGCACTTCCATCTTGGAAAATCCCTCGAACTCAACATAGGAGTTTTCATAAAGCTCTCTTTGATTGGTGATTAACTTTCCTCATTCTCCTGCAGAGCTGTGTTCAGTAAAAACGGTGGGTGATGTGGGCTCAAATAGATGCGCCCCCTAGGCAAATATTCACACGCCCGGCGCGACTACTAGACAAAATACTGTATATATATATTAAACTTTTTATCATAATTTAATTGTCAGATGCACAAGTTTTTACATTCAGAATTTGTTATGGGGACTTTCACTTTGGGTGGACACAAGGGCAGCACTCTGTGTGTGGCTATGAATGGTGGTTGCAACCGATGGTCACTCGCCGAGTGCCTACGTGACAGTCCAGAATGCCCGCCACTGCACCATGCGGCAAAATGGAGAAATATAAGGTTCTGCTCCTCAGTGAGTTTTCTCTATCGTTTGACTCTGACTGAACGTTGTCTGGTAGCAGAAATTATCATGTCCCACACTGCTGCACTCCACTTTTGTTGCCATTCGCCCATCACGTCTCCCTATGCAATTCATCCCACACTGCTGCACTCCACTCTTGTTGCCATTCGCCCATCACGTCTCCCTATGCAATTCATCCCACACTGCTGCACTCCACTCTTGTTGCCATTCGCCCATCACGTCTCCCTATGCAATTCATCCCACACTGCTGCACTCCACTCTTGTTGCCATTCGCCCATCACGTCTCCCTATGCAATTTATCCCACACTGCTGCACTCCACTCTTGTTGCCATTCGCCCATCACGTCTCCCTATGCAATTCATAACAGGCAAATAACTAGGGAATTGAGACTTGATTTGCACTTACCTAGAACTATTCTAGTGATATTTATGATCAATAGCTGCACTTAGCTTACAAAGGCTGATAGGCCATAAAACTCCATCCATTCATCCATCTTGTTGCCATTTGCACATCATCCCTTGCCAATGTGTGCAAGTATGGGCTGCCTTTCCACTCTTTATTCCTTGGTGGGTCATGGGTAAGAATAGACCCACTGCATCTCCCTATGCGATTCATAACACGCAGATAACTAGGGAAATCCAGATGACTTGCTCGTAATTCTAACAAACTCATGTGCTATTTATGATCAATAGCCGTACTTAGCTTACTAAGGCTGATAGGCTTTTAAACTCCATCCGTCTGTCCATCCGTCCGTTCGTCCGTCCGTCTGTCAGTCCAGTGAAGGACTAATTAAGCAGCTCAGTGATCATGGGGTGAGACATAAAGCAGTTTGAGACCCAGTCATTGGTGAAAGGTGTCGCTATATAAAACCACACCTTTACATTTATCCACCCAACCATCCATCTGCCCATCCTGTTTTCCTATTCAAACTCATCAATCCAAGTTTAGCTTGAATTAGAACAGTGGATCTTAGGAAGGAAATATGTGAACATTTGGAGCTTAGCAGTTAGCTTGATGGAATGGGAATGGCAGTAAGGGAAGGGCAGTAAGGGAAGAGCAGTAAGGGAAGGGCAGTAATGGAAGGGCAGTAAGGGAAGGGCAGTAAGGGAAGGGCAGTAAGGGAAGAACAGGAGGGGAAGGGCAGTAAGGGAAGGGCAGTAAGGGAAGGGCAGTAAGGGAAGAGCAGTAAGGGAAGGGCAGTAAGGGAAGGGCAGTAAGGGAAGAACAGGAGGGGAAGGGCAGGAAGGGAGGGGCAGGAAGGGAGGGGCAGGAAGGGAGGGGCAGGAAGGGAGGGGCAGGAAGGGAGGGGCAGTAAGGGAGGGGCAGGACGGAAGGGGCAGGAAGGGAGGGGCAGGAAGGGAGGGGCAGGAAGGGAGGGGCAGTAAGGGAGGGGCAGGACGGGAGGGGCAGGAAGGGAGGGGCAGGAAGGGAGGGGCAGTAAGGGAGGGGCAGGACGGGAGGGGCAGGAAGGGAGGGGCAGGAAGGGAGGGCAGGACGGGAGGGGCAGTAAGGGAGGGGCAGGAAGGGAGGGGCAGGAAGGGAGGGGCAGGAAGGGAGGGGCAGTAAGGGAGGGGCAGGAAGGGAGGGGCAGGAAGGGAGGGGCAGGAAGGGAGGGGCAGTAAGGGAGGGGCAGGAAGGGAGGGGCAGGAAGGGAGGGGCAGGAAGGGAGGGCAGGAAGGGAAGGGCAGGAAGGGAGGGGCAGGAAGGGAGGGGCAGGACGGGAGGGGCAGTAAGGGAGGGGCAGTAAGGGAAGGGCAGTAAGGGAAGGGCAGTAAGGGAAGAACAGGAGGGGAAGGGCAGGAAGGGAGGGGCAGGAAGGGAAGGGCAGTAAGGGAAGGGCAGTAAGGGAAGAACAGGAGGGGAAGGGCAGGAAGGGAGGGGCAGCAAGGGCAGGGCAGTAAGGGAAGGGCAGCAAGGGAGGGGCAGCAAGGGCAGCAAGGGAGGGGCAGGCAGGGAGGGCAGAGGAAGGGCAGTAGGGAGCAGGAGGGAGGGCAGTAAGGGAAGGGCAGTAAGGGAAGGGCAGTAAGGGAAGAACAGGAGGGGAAGGGCAGGAAGGGAGGGGCAGGAAGGGAGGGGCAGTAAGGGAAGGGCAGTAAGGGAAGGGCAGTAAGGGAAGGGCAGTAAGGGAGAACAGGAAGGGCAGGAAGGGAGGGGCAGGAAGGGAGGGGCAGGAAGGGAAGGGCAGTAAGGGAGGGGCAGTAAGGGAGGGGCAGGAAGGGAGGGGCAGGAAGGGAGGGGCAGGAAGGGAGGGGCAGGAAGGGAGGGGCAGGAAGGGAGGGGCAGTAAGGGAGGGGCAGGAAGGGAGGGGCAGGAAGGGAGGGGCAGGAAGGGAGGGGCAGTAAGGGAGGGGCAGTAAGGGAGGGGCAGGAGGGGAGGGGCAGGAGGGGAGGGGCAGGAAGGGAGGGGCAGTAAGGGAAGGGCAGTAAGGGAAGAACAGGAGGGGAAGGGAAGGGAGGGAGGGGCAGGAAGGGAGGGCAGTAAGGGAGGGGCAGGAAGGGAGGGGCAGGAAGGGAGGGGCAGGAAGGGAGGGGCAGGAAGGGAGGGGCAGGACGGGAGGGGCAGGAAGGGAGGGGCAGGAAGGGAGGGGCAGTAAGGGAAGAACAGGAGGGGAAGGGCAGTAAGGGAAGGGCAGTAAGGAAGGGCAGTAAGGGAAGAACAGGAGGGGAAGGGCAGTAAGGGAAGGGCAGTAAGGGAAGAACAGGACGGGAGGGGCAGTAAGGGAGGGGCAGGAGGGGAGGGGCAGGAAGGGAGGGGCAGTAAGGGAGGGGCAGGAAGGGAGGGGCAGGACGGGAGGGGCAGGATGGGAGGGGCAGGAAGGGAGGGGCAGTAAGGGAGGGCAGTAAGGGAGGGGCAGGAGGGGAGGGGCAGGAAGGGAGGGGCAGTAAGGGAAGAACAGGAGGGGAAGGGCAGTAAGGGAAGGGCAGTAAGGGAGGGGCAGTAAGGGAGGGGCAGGAAGGGAGGGGCAGTAAGGGAAGAACAGGAGGGGAAGGGAGGGGCAGGAAGGGAGGGGCAGGAAGGGAGGGGCAGGACGGGAGGGGCAGGACGGGAGGGGCAGGAAGGGAGGGGCAGGAAGGGAGGGGCAGGAAGGGAGGGGCAGGACGGGAGGGGCAGGACGGGAGGGGCAGGAAGGGAGGGGCAGGAAGGGAGGGGCAGTAAGGGAAGGGCAGTAAGGGAAGGGCAGTAAGGGAAGAACAGGAGGGGAAGGGCAGGAAGGGAGGGGCAGGAAGGGAGGGGCAGTAAGGGAAGGGCAGTAAGGGAGGGGCAGGAAGGGAGGGGCAGGAAGGGAGGGGCAGGCAGGGAGGGCCAAGTAAGAAGGGGCAGGCAGGGAGGTGCAGGAAGGGAGGGGCAAGAAGGGAGGGGCAGGAAGGGAGGGGCAGTAAGGGAAGGGCAGTAAGGGAAGAACAGGAGGGGAAGGGCAGGAAGGGAGGGGCAGGAAGGGAGGGGCAGGAAGGGAGGGGCAGTAAGGGAGGGGCAGTAAGGGAGGGGCAGGAGGGAGGGGCAGGAGGGGAGGGGCAGTAAGGGAAGGGCAGTAAGGGAAGGGCAGTAAGGGAAGAACAGGAGGGGAAGGGCAGGAAGGGAGGGGCAGGAAGGGAGGGGCAGGAAAGGAAGGGCAGTAAGGGAGGGGCAGGAAGGGAGGGGCAGGAAGGGAGGGGCAGGAAGGGAGGGGCAGGACGGGAGGGGCAGGAAGGGAGGGGCAGGACGGGAGGGGCAGTAAGGGAGGGGCAGGAAGGGAGGGGCAGGAAGGGAGGGGCAGTAAGGGAGGGGCAGGAAGGGAGGGGCAGGAAGGGAGGGGCAGGACGGGAGGGGCAGGAGGGAGGGGCAGCAAGGGAGGGGCAGTAAGGGAAGGGCAGTAAGGGAAGGGCAGGAAGGGAAGGGCAGGAAGGGAGGGGCAGGAAGGGAGGGGCAGGAAGGGAGGGGCAGGACGGGAGGGGCAGGACGGGAGGGGCAGGACGGGAGGGGCAGGAAGGGAGGGGCAGGAAGGGAGGGGCAGGACGGGAGGGGCAGGACGGGAGGGGCAGGACGGGAGGGGCAGGACGGGAGGGGCAGGAAGGGAGGGGCAGGAAGGGAGGGGCAGGAAGGGAGGGGCAGGAAGGGAGGGGCAGGACGGGAGGGGCAGGAAGGGAGGGGCAGGAAGGGAGGGGCAGGAAGGGAGGGGCAGGACGGGAGGGGCAGGAAGGGAGGGGCAGGAAGGGAGGGGCAGGAAGGGAGGGGCAGGAAGGGAGGGGCAGGAAGGGAGGGGCAGGAAGGGAGGGGCAGGAAGGGAGGGGCAGGAAGGGAGGGGCAGGAAGGGAGGGGCAGGAAGGGAGGGGCAGGAAGGGAGGGCAGGAAGGGAGGGGCAGGAAGGGAGGGGCAGGAAGGGAGGGGCAGGAAGGGAAGGGCAGGGAGGGGCAGTAAGGGAAGAACAGGAGGGGAAGGGCAGTAAGGGAAGGGCAGTAAGGAAGGGCAGTAAGGGAAGAACAGGAGGGGAAGGGCAGTAAGGGAAGGGCAGTAAGGGAGGGGCAGTAAGGAAGGGCAGTAAGGAAGGGCAGTAAGGGAAGAACAGGAGGGGAAGGGCAGTAAGGGAAGGGCAGTAAGGGAAGAACAGGAGGGGAAGGGCAGGAAGGGAGAGGCAGGAAGGGAGGGGCAGGAAGGGAGGGGCAGTAATAAATGGCTAGACAAGTTAGGTTGACTTGACCGCATTGCTTGCGTCAACGCAGCGTGGCCCAGGGGTGACTGCAAGCAATGCCATGTCACAGGGGGTGTTGTGTCACAGGGGGTGTTGTGTCACAGGGGGTGTTGTGTCACAGGGAGTGTTGTGTCACAGGGGGGGTTGTGATCTTTTCTGAGAACAGTGTGTAGAACTTGGCATTCATGTGCTGCTGTGGAAATGCTCCAATTTGGCCTGGAATATTTCCACATTTCTTTTTTGTCAGCTGGGAGTGAATAAATCCTTCTGTCTGGAAATCATTATAGTGCTTTTTCATGGACTATTTTTGTTGCTGCCTTATGGGTGTGTTGATGAAATGTTCTTGTCTCTTGACCTGATTGTATGAATCGTGATTCTCCTCCATTTGATATGAAAAATGTATGGATTTAGCTAAATACTCTCTGAAGTGGGTGTACTTTGTCTCTAGGTACTATTACAAGAGATTTTAAAAACAATTTTTTTTTGCCATAATAGTGCCAGTTATTGATTCATACACAAATGACTGAAATGTTCTTTTTAAAAAAATAATTTTTTCTGAGTATCCATGTTGCCTCTGATTGTATCTGGAACAACAGTTCCACTTCATTTCCTGTTTTGTCACAGAATTATTCTCATCACTCAAAGTGCCATCATCTTATCTCATCAACTCTGACAGGACAACTCTTGAGTAGACTGACGCCAGTCATGTGTCCTTTGCTTGCAGCTGCATGTGAATGCCAACCTGAAGATTGCCCATGGCCTCAGCTGGCACAAGCACCTGCCTGTGCTGGCAGTGGGGGGAGACAAGAAGGTCCACCTCTGGGTGATCGAGTCTGTCTGAATCCCAACTGGTGCTGGCTGCCTGCCCGACTTTGGAACACGCATGGACTTGGTCTCTTCCGAGACTGCAGTTCCCTGCACCCCAGTGCTGGCTTGATGAAAGAGAGAATGTACACAGAGAGACTTGTGCATGAAAGTGCAGGGTGGGATCACAGACAGAAAGTAATAGACCGTGTTTTTCATGACATGTACTGTGAAAGGGTTAGGGTGAGCTCACAGACAGAAAATAATAGACTGTGTTTTTCATGACATGGACTGTGAAAGGGTTAGGGTGAGCTCACAGACAGAAAATAATAGACCGTGTTTTTCATGACATGGACTGTGAAAGGGTTAGGGTGAGCTCACAGACAGAAAATAATAGACCGTGTTTTTTATGACATGTACTGTAAAAGGGTTAGGGAGATATCACAGACAGAAAGTAATAGACCGTGTTTTTCATGACGTGTACTGTAAAAAGGTTAGGGAAGGATCACAGACAGAAAGTAATAGACTGTGTTTTACATGACATGGACTGTAAAAGGGTTAGGATGAAAATAATACTGTTTTTCATGTGTACTGTAAAAGGGTTAGGGTGAGATCACAGAAAATAGTAGAGTGCACTTTTCATGACATGTACTGAAGAACAGCCAATTCTGGATTGATTACAGTTCTCCCCTTGAGCTTCCTATGCCATCCCGCGTTTTCTTTTTGGCAGTCATGGCAGTTTGCAGAATGCCTGCATGAATGAACATAGATAAAGAAAGCAATGATTGCTAGAGATGTAGAAAGTAATGAATGCCAACTGCCAGACAACTTGAGTGAGTGCAATACCTTCTCACTTTACATCACTGGGAAAATTGCATTTTCAAAAAGTGGTATCCCTTTCTCTGTCTCTTTACTTTGTGTCTGTGCTGATCTTGAACTCTCTACAAAACTCCCATAAGGCCAATAACTAGGGAAGTCATGACTCCACATACTCTTACCATAACCTGCTCTCACCATTTTTTGTGATCAGTGACCTCACATAGCTTACAAAGGTTGATGGGCAGTGCAACTCCACTTAGTCACTCATGCTGACCTTGGTTGTGCCCTTGTCTCAAAGCTGGGATGATGAAATAGACACAACAAACCTGTGTCTTTTGTAGGGATGGGGACCGGCACTTGCCACGTTCACTGTGGAGGTGCTTACTTCACCCATTTCTAATGATGATGAATGGCTGGGGAGAGTGGAGGAAGTCTGTTCATGGGTGTGGATCACTGTTGCCATTTCTCCACCAGCATGTTTTCACGCTCGTTCATGTTTGATGCCATTGATGTTCCGTCATCCCACTTTGCAATGTACAAGGTTTTCATTGGAATGTAAGCAACATGTTTTGTATCTTGTTACGAGAGCAAGAGTTGATCAGCCAATGTATCTGTGCCTGCATGCATTCTCTCCCCAGCCAGGCACTGCCAGAATAGCTGAAGGTCAGAAGCTTTGGACTCCTTGAAATTTGTCCTCCACCAACATTCTGTAGTGCATGAGTATGCAGTGGGCTTGCATTCAGCCTGTGCTGCGTGCATACCTCCTTTATCAGCTGGACTGCCATGGTCAGTGCTGTAGGGGCCTGCTCCAGTAGCACCCAAGCAGCAATTATGTGCCTACAGGAGGTATCTTACAGTTCAAAGTGCAGAAGAGGTCAAGCCCATCAGGGCAGCATGCTTTTCCTCCAAACCCAGAGGGAGGCAGCCTCAGCATCTTGCATATCGCCGCATCTGATTATCCAGACTTTGTAGCAGCTGATACGTCCAACATTAACAAATCGGGGGGGGGGGGGGGGGGTGTTGGGTGTTGAAGCCACGTGTGATGCAAATTCCAGAGAAAATGGTATGTTTATTGCATGCATTATTATTATTAAAATACGATCAATTTCTGCTTTTGTCAAAAGTGGTCACACATTTTCACCTTTTTGTTGTCCATTAACTGTTGCACAAGGTCTCTACCACATAGTAATGGGGAAGCATTTTCCATTTTTCCTCAAGTCTGCATGAAGATACTGCATGTCACACCAAAGATCAGTACTGCAATTGGTAGGGTCGGTGCTGCATGCCATGTGATCAGTTGAGGACAAATGGTTTGGCGATGCAATACTTGTACCTTTATTTAAGAAATATACAGTTGTATAATACAAATATCGTACTCATGATAATGGAATGACTTAAATACACAGAAGTGAGGAGCAGATGCCGGATCTAGGAGAGAGAAGGAAAACCTGTAAGGCCAAGTTAGTACAGTCTACCAAGCCACCAGAAGGCTTGCCTCGAATTCCTCTGTACATTCTGCTTTAAGGCTAATGACAACATCAAAATAAATCTTCTCATTCAACCAATTAGTTGCTCCTATTATACCTAGTTGTGCCTCAGTGGGCCACAATTCTAGAGCTTGTGTACTGCTAGGCTTTCCACTTCTTCGATGACACTGGCACTTGCAGTAAAGACAAGTCCTACCTATCTACTGTATACAGATAGTATCTCATCCCTCACACAAGAACCATGCATGCTATCTGTCTGCATCGGCTACACTGAGACGACATATATGCATTTCATCGTAAGTCCAGTACAACTTCTGCTACAAATACTCTTGATTCTTGCAAACTAGGACAAATCCTATGGCCTGATGCCACAACTGACTGGAAGTGCAACAGCTGCTTGTTTCGCTCTGAGAACTGTGCAGGTGTTGCCAGTTGGAAGTCCACAGAAGACTGTCCCTTGGAATGGATGACTGGACACAACAAAACATTTACAGTCTCTGACACAGTGCCTCTCATCGCCCCCAGGAACTCAGAACTGCTGCCACAATGTCTTGTTTTCTTATTCCTGCCCAGTCTTCACCCTCTGCCGAGATATGCAGATTGCATATTTGGAATGGACATTGTACAAAACACACACAAGAGCCACTGCTCCAAACGACGATGACCCAATGTGGAACCACATGACACTTGTCAGTAAGGAAGGATTATGTATGCTTGCAGTACACAGAAGTTCATATGCATCAAATGCAGAGAAGAAATATGTACATCAGCACAGCCCTATGTACACTGCAATGACATCAAAGTTACACCAGCGACTCTTGATCACAACACAAGGCAAGTGGGGCAGTGAGGAACTCTAGTCTAGAAATCACATGTGCCAGTCCTACTTGCTTAGCCCACTAGTGCCTTCACTCGTTACTAGTGCAAGCTCTAACTATGACTATGCGTTTTCAGAACTCTCCTCTTGGATCAGTACAGTAGATTGGTACATGACGTATACATGGCATCAAGTATTCTGGAACTCTGTCCATCTGTCATGGCACTACCACTTTTTGGAATGTTGGTATGACATTTCATGCAGAAGCACATCTGGCACTGGTGACCCTTGAAAACTTGGTAAGAAAAGTTGCTTGCAGCATAAGTAAGTACCTGAAGTTGGAAATGCTTTGGTACACAAGGGATTTAGTGACTAATATTTCTGGAAGTATATACTTTTAAAGTATTATCACAAAGTATTCTTTTCCCTGAACATCATTCCGATTCACAGCTATTCGAGAAGACTCAGTCGTGATTTCTGCACTGCAGCTGATGTAGCGACACTGAGATATCAGCTGTTACCTGTAATTTACTCGCTCCACTGCAAAGAATATCAGAGGGTGAACACTGAATAGAGGTGGCTGGTTTTCTTCTCATAGGTCAAAAGAAAACCCTCCTTCTTAGATCAGAGAATTATTACCAGGTGCAAGCAAGACAGTAAGTTCTGAACACATCAAACATCTACTGTGATGTACGCAATCACCTACAGAAACCTACATTTCCCTACTGGTTCTGATGACCACATCCAAGCCCATCCCTCCCTCTATACTCGAAAGAGGCATGAAAAGTTAGCTAATATTCCCATCTCAAAGATTCAAATAATTACTTGTTTACACTTCTTCGTTAATTAAAAACATCTTTTTCATATCTTATGCAATGCTGTGCCTCTTTTTCATATCTTATGCAATGCTGTGCCTCGAAGCAAAACTGGTAGATGGGGAAGAGGAAATCATTTCTGCACCACAATCTCTTTTTTTCCCCTTTCTTCTTCAAAAGTCACCACCCAACATTTTTTTCATAACTAGTCGGCCTTCCCCATCAGATATGCATGATCGTTCATTTCCCTCAGCTCTTATCATCACACGTCCATTCATTTCATCATTTGATTTTGCATCATGGAACAAAGCAAGCCATCTCTCAACACTGCAAAGCCTTCCACGGGTAGGACGTCTTTGTTTGCAAGTGGACATGACACACACAAAGCAGTAAGCCAAACGCGAACTGAAGTGTCTGAATAGGTCCAGCCTGGTCATCTCGTGTCCAGCCCCATCAGAGGCCCCAAACTCCCGGGGGGCAGGGGAGAAATGTCCACACCCATCACAACCACCACCAACCAGCGAGAGCCATGGCCGCAGAGAACTGTGGGGGAATGAGCTCACTCCAGACAGTTGAGTAGAAGGAACATCTTGTGAGGGAGGCAAGCACAGAATTCTGCCAAGAGCACACGGGAACACAAAAACATGTCACAACCACTGTGGAAATCGGTCTCCCCCATTTCCCTGAACAGCTGTCCACCAATGCAGGCAGTCCCTCCATAACAGTGTGACAAAGACATCAATGTTAGGTTGGGGATGATCTTCAGAGTTAACATCATCTATCAGATATTGCTGTAGTGTCAAGTCTGCAACATGTGGAACAAGTTATGTATACCGAGTGCTTTGCGCAGCACAGACAAGAATGTCATCATGGAGACTGTTAGCTGGCAGCCAGCAAACTGAAACTACAATCAAGAACTCAAAATTTGCAAGCTGGATTTGAAAACAGACAAGCTTTTCTTGCACAAGTTTCGATTTCCATGGCATATCTTTGGTGAAACAACTGGATGCATAGTTATCTGTGAGCGCTACAAATGGTTAATGCAAATAGTGAAAGCACTGCAAAGGCTTATAGCACCCTAGTGAAACGACTAACTCCGCACTATGCTATCTCAAATCCACAACGCCTTTCAAACCTTCGATGGAAGAAACGTTCACATGCAGAAGGTCAAATTCACTGCCATTATAAATTTGTGCTAGAAAACTCACGAAAACTGACAAAATCGCCTCAATTTGAGGACCATATAAACATTTCACAATGATAAGATTGCTCAGGAACTTTACTTTAAAAGAATTGTCTGATATGGATTCTCAAAATTAAAAAAAAGGGTGGAGATTTAAAAACAATCACAGCCAGGGCATTACAGTATAACACATCTCTCAAATCCACTCTATCCCATCAACTATCTCACAATGATTTCTATCGTGCAGAAGCAGGAAGCATGCAGAAGCGCAACCAAGTCTACACTCCAAGACAGAAAAAAATTCACCTTGTGAGTACCAAGTACAGAGGAATTGACAACAACAAAAAAAGGGAAATTGCAAATCACAATTGATTCAGTGAACACATTCTTGCAAAACAAAAGGTTAGAGTTTTACTGTAGAAAAAACTATGACAATAGATCAAGCCCATCAGGACACCTATACAGGGCACCATACGCTTTCACCTACATTCCAAATTATCTAACTACTAAAGGCGGAGAGTAAAACTGAATGGCCCAACTAAGTTCAAGCTGTCACCAAAAGCGGCAAGTTTGTCCCACCATCTGATACCTTCCAAGTTGACTATCAATTTGATCCATCAGCACTCGAAAGTGCAAGGACGTAGTCATATCCCATACACAATCCAAAAAGAAATGCAGTTTTGATTCAAGTGAACGTGCGGGACGAGATTATCAAGATAACACCACGAACATTCTCTGCAGTTTCAATCACAATGCTGAAACTCTGTAGGGGATGTACAGAAAAAGATTCAGGGTCTCAAAGAGGGACAGAACCCTCAACCTGTTACCCTTAGCATGGAGGCTTTTCAAGGAAAACCTCAAAGTGATCAATAAGCCAGGTGGTCAGAAGGGCTTTGAGGGGTATCAAAGCATGAAGATCATCAACACGTGAATCACCATGCCTCCCTTACTACTCATGAGCAAAATAAACAAGGAGAAAAACTCTCCGTGGATATTTTCACTTTGGGCTTTCTAAATGGCTTACAGAGCAGGCACATGACTGCATAAACACTCAAATTTTCTTTCAGGAAAGGTTTCAGGTTCCTTGAGCCAAAGTGGTTTCCACAAGACTGCTGTTGTCAAAGTTTTTTTCCCTGATATGATATAATTTCAGGTCATTCTTCCCACCTGCATGTTACGGTGAGCCAAAGGGTATCCAGGTGCACAAGTCATCACATGCATGAAGCAGTTTCAGAAACTTGGACAGTGTGTTTGCTCAGAAGACTTATATCTAGGCCAAATTCTCACAGAAAAATGATAAAGGTTGCAATTAGAGCCTTGCCCGACCTGTAATCTAGCAGAGCTCAAAACATTTCTTTTTGAAGGAGACCCTGAAAGTTTATTTGGTTTTTTTAAAAATATAGTTATAACATGTTTGGTCACAGAAACATCA
Organism: Theodoxus fluviatilis; assembly: GCA_034096865.1. Taxonomy (NCBI): domain Eukaryota; kingdom Metazoa; phylum Mollusca; class Gastropoda; order Cycloneritida; family Neritidae; genus Theodoxus; species Theodoxus fluviatilis. Next base: position 26,559 of record JAWQFJ010000041.1, read on the forward strand.
GCATATGGAGTTCAACACGTGTTCAAGATCAAAAGAGGAAAGCATCCTTTCCAAAAGCCAGTTAGTTTCCAAGATACAACTCCTGCACTTCCAGCTGGGATGGTTGGGGATAAACATTTGAAAAGAAGGATGCCCTTCCATCCGCTGCTCAATCTGTTATTGCTCATTGTGAATGCAAGTACAAAATGATTCATTTTTAATTTGCCAATCAATGCCAAGTGCATATCCTAATCTTTATCTTAGGCAGCTTTCTTGGTGTTTTGTGTGTGCGACATAATTACACCATGCATCCACAAGGTTGTGTAGGGAGGTCATCTCTCCCTCTGTTCAAGGTCAACACTTCACAAGGCATTCACTAACCTTGGATAATTGCTATGGAGCTGGTATTTCTGCTATCTGCAAACTCACACTCCCTACACAGTGCACGAACATTTATCACAAAAACAGCAACAGGTTGGGCTTTGACACCTAACTCAAATTTATTATTATTAGTTTTTTTATTTGCTGCTGAGAACATGCAATTTAGGATAATAAAATGCTTGATTTTGCAGAGAAAGTGCAAAAAAGAAAGAGAAAGGAATGCAAGATTATGTTTCAAAGTTCCAAATCACATTGGATCACATCCACGCTGGAGTGGTAAAGGTGTTCAAAATTCAAAAGGTGCTATAAAAAAAACCCTGTGCTTTCTCTGTGGTAGAAGATATGGCACTAAAAACTCCTACAATGAGCACAAGCACTGGGATGGGGTGCAGGCAGTATGTGGGATCCCATCTTCATTACTCGCAGTCAAAGAAATGAATCGTACTGAGAATTTTCCACAGGTATAAAAATCAAACAATAACATCTTACATTCTATCACAAAGGTATTTACAAGATATGTACAAATGATCAATTTCCATAAATGCATGGGCCTTACTGTCATATAAATAGCATATATCCATACAATGCCTGTAAACTGTCCACATACACTACTTGGAAAACAGGCTCATCAAAATCTACCACAACAAAGTAAGTCACACACCTCATGTTGAGATGCATATACCTTAATCAAGAAACACATCTATCTGGAATGGCGTACTTCGATCATTACATCAATGTTTGCATATATAGAGAGATAGATAGATAGACATATAGATAGATGGATAGATACATATCACCACTGTGATGAGAAGACATTGCTATTCTACATCTATTCATGGGCTTGTTCACAGACTGCAACCACAAGCTGGAAGCTACCCACGAAGCGAGGGATGACGAGGATGTGTTGTGAAATGTGTGTTAGATTAGAACTACATCATGCTCTTTTCTCTACTAGAAGGTTCACAAAGTGGAAGAGGTTAGAAGTAATATGCTACCATCTCCATGATGTCATAAAATTAAAGTCATAAAAAGTACACCTCAAGTCCAAAAGTCAACAGACTCCTATACAAATCTCAGTAAATATTTGTATAAAACACTTGTCAACAGACCTGCTGCTACTCTCAGAAACACCAGTCTTCATCAGTATCTGACTGAAGCTGACCAGACAGACCCAACCAGCAACACAGATCTAATGGATTCTCCATTGCATGCACTCTCATCTTTGAACACTGAACTCTACATGTACTTGGAAAAGCATCTCAACAGACAGAAATTGCGTAACTCATAGAATGTCTTCACACTAGAGCACCCCTCACCAGAGAATCTCTCCCTCTCCAGTCCAAGTGGAAGCTCATGAAGTTTTTTATGTGGACACGTGGAAAAAAAAGGGGGGGGGTTGGGGGTTGGAAATGCTGGGATCAGTGTTGGTCACTTGGCTAGGGTTGCATGGGGGAAGAGCAATAAGGAGGTGCCCAAAGCCCGAAGACCCAGAGTATGTATGTTGGCAAGCAAAGCGCTTACACATTGCTGCTGCCCAACTTCAAACCATTGCCGGGTCTCTGAAAGCAAACAAAACAGTGAGAGCAAGAGCAATATTGCTTCAACCTTTGCAACCCCTCTACGTGTGTCCTGAAGAGAGATGGCTGAGGCAGAAAAAGAGGAAATGCCCCTTTTTCACTGTCGGCACAAAAGTGCCGAGTAAAAAACAAACCAAAAAAAAAAACACACATAAAAAAGGGAGAAAAGCTTATTCACAGGTTCCTCATTTGAATTTGAGAAAATTACTAAGAGTTTGTTCAATAGTCTCCAGAAATTCCATACAAAAGCAATAAGCCTTCACTTGAAAAGAACATGAACAAAAGCTTGAGTGAGCAGTTTCTGGGTTGATTTCAAGAGTTGTAAGCCTCCCAATGAGAAAATCCACAGAGAGGGAAAGAGAGATGAAGAGCAAGTGCTTCTCCATTATAATCAAAACAGGAGCAGAATATACATATGAGCAAAACTGGGTAAAAAAAACTTCAAATGGAATTTCTGAAAAGAAAAGAAAAAGGTAAAAGCTTGAAGCAAATCTTTGACTGGGGAAGGGTCGAGTCTCTCAGGAGGCCACATCCAGTGCAAATCACTTCACAGAAGAGATTTTCCGTCATGGAGATCAGGACTGCTCACAGCAGCAGGCAGCGCAGCCCTTGGTGGAGAGAGCACAGAGACAGAGAGAGACAGACAGCTCAACATAGCCAGCAGAAGGAGCAGGCAATTATTATGTGGAGGAGCTGTATTTACACGTTGGTCTCGGCGATGAGCTTCTTTATTCTCTCTATCTCCACCTGCGTGTTCAGCCTCAGTTTCTTCTCCTCATCCACCTCCATCATGAGCTCGCGCAGCTTCTTGGAGTGGGCAGCCTTCAGTGTGTCCATCTCCTGCCGCAGTCGGTCATGCTCGCTCTTGAGGTCGCTGTAGGCAGATTTGGTCACGGAGTTGTTCCGCAAATCTCGTACATCCCTCTGCAGCTCCTCAATCAACTTGACCAGATGGGTGTTGGACTCGCCTGAAATATGCAGCACAGGTGATGAATGGAGAGAGTGAGATTGACCCAAATTTGTCAAGTGATGGGGGTAATCACACACATATATTCAGATGTGTGAGGGTAAAAATTCGAACAAGCACTCGTGGTTTTGACATCTATGACTTCTCTTTCAAGTAGCAAGAATCCATGCTTCCACTGTATGAACATTTCAAATGTAGAGGAAACTGTTCCAAAAATGTCCCCAACCCTCTGTTAAGTTTCAAAACATGTCAATGATATATGTAAACTTTACTTCCCATTTTTGGATGAATAAAGTATATGTTATGTTATGTCATGTTAAATAGTTCACCCCCAACTTGAAGATGCTGTCAGACTAAGGACGGTACAGAACAGATAAGTTATCCAAGGAAGAGAGAGGAACACAGATTTAACACTGTAGATCCACTTGTTGGCCTAAATTCTTTGTCTTGTGGAAAGGTGTCATGGATTTAAGTCTGCTCAGGATAAACTGTCTGCTCCACTCCATCATTGCTGAAAACAATTTGTCCATTTCTTTCCAAGAATGACTGAGAACACATGCTCAGATTGGCATACCTGTGTGTGCAGTGCAGTCAGCAGTTCTCTCCTATGGAAGGGTACACAGGCCATAAGCAAATAAAGACAACAAAAAGCACTAGTCCACAGGGTTTGCCATAATGGCAGTAGCTGCTAAACACTCCCTTTCATCAGCCGGAACCCAGTTGAATATCATAACAGATTTTTGAATTACCGTCAAATGGAGTGACTTAGGCAGCTTGTTATGCAGTGTCTCTAAGAATTATTAAAATGTGAATCATTTTTAGTTATATTGAGGGGACTGGTGAATTTAAAGAGTTCAATAACTTTTTGATTAAAAAATTGCTTTTTAAAAATGAGCTTTGTACAAATTGGAGGGGGTGGCCTAAGTCACCCCGGTATGCATTGTTGATGTCTTGTACAAAATATATCTTCAGCACTTCTATTTTAAGACAGGACAGCAAAAAAAAGGAGTTAATGAATGGAATACATCAGAAAAAATCCCAGAAACCAATAAAAAAGGTTTCATAAGCATCTAAAGTGTGACCTATTTTTTTTTCTCCTGACGGTGTCATTAGTATTGTAATGGAATCTGGCATTCTGATCAACCCATTGGCTGGGCAACTCTGTCTCAGGTCAGGGCCACACGACAGCCACAATCCATCATTACTCAGAACAATTCCTCTCCATCTCTTCCGCAGAGAGCTGTGAGACACCTTCCAGCTAACACTCCTTCCACCATTAGCAGTCAACGGCAATTATAAGTTCAGTGAAAACACCACCCTACACTTTTGCAGTGCCCGACTCCTCACAGCATGCGTACCTGGGTGTGGATGTGAAGCTGCTGGAGTGGCATTGGGGGGTGAGATGAGGGGCTCGGGGGGTCGTGGCGGGATGTTAGCGTTGTGGGACGGCGGCTCCTTCTTCAGTCTCTCTGGCAGAGTCTTCTTCTCTGGCAGTCGCTTTGTTTCCAAGGGCCGTTTCTCCTCAGGAATGGTGGCGGGTTTCCTGTCTGGCAGTCCCTTTGTTTCCAAGGGCCGTTTCTCCTCAGGAATGGTGGCGGGTTTCCTGTCTGGCAGTCCCTTTGTTTCCAAGGGCCGTTTCTCCTCAGGAATGGTGGCGGGTTTCCTGTCTGGCAACCGCTTGTCCTTCTCCATGACTCGGGGTTCTGGTGGCGCCATCTGTTGGAGAAGGCAGGATTCAGTGATTGTGTCCTCTTGAAGGACTATCCCAGAATGCATGACTGAATTTGTTCATGTTGGTACATGCACTCTAAAACTGAAGATAGATTTAGACTTTGATAGAAATAATACTTTTTCTTTTTTTTCCTTTCTTCTTCCTCTTTGTATCAAAGTTTCAGAGATGACACACCTCAAATGAGTCCCTGAGGATTTTTCTTTAAAAATATACATCAAACAAGAACACATGGGAAAACATATAAACGATTGAAATTATTAATCTTTTATCATCTCTTAAAATCAAAATCAATATTTTCCTTTTTTGTTGTTGATATGATTTCAAGAATTGTTATCTCAAACACAGCAATATCTGCTTTCACCAAACACTAGATCTGTAATTTCAGTCAGCTCTTGTGGAACGCTATAACAGTAAATGCAGATTCACTTATTACATCAACATCTGTAGATAACAATAATTCTAAAGCTATCAGTTTTCTCTTTTCAGAATTAAAAAAAGAAGTGATATACATAAAATTTATTCTGATGCTAACCATTCTTCTTCACAGAACAAAAACCAAGTAAAAAAATAGTAAACCATTTGCAAAACACACAAAACATAGCAAAGATGACCTGAAATGTCCTCGCTCACAACATTGAAAAATAAATCAGAAGCCAAATCAGTACTTTTACCCGAAGAGCAGTTGGATGAATCAAGATGACAAAATCATACTTTTGAAAATAAACACAATGCGCCACACAACATTTTAGGTAAAAAAACAACAAAATTAGAATAAAATCTTCAAAACCCCAAAATCAGCGAGTAAAAAACCCCCACATAAATCATAGGCAAAACAAAAATAGGGAAATCTCTTACATTCAGTTAAAACACAAAACCAAAAGTGACTTAGCAAATAAATGTTAATGATCTTTGTTGCATCTCAAGAGCTTCAGAAAGAGAGTCATGGTTAGAGAAGAATGGGTTAGGTCACGCTAAGGCAGGACGGCATTACACAGCATCCCCTGACACCATCACCACTGACACATGCAGCCATCACTCCAGCATGCACAGACCACTGTACAAGGCACAAGAGCACCACGAGGTGGAGTGGGCAGGAGCGAGTGGGAGGGGGCAGGAGCGAGGTGGAGTGGGCAGGAGCGAGGTGGAGTGGGCAGGAGCGAGTGGGAGGGGGCAGGAGCGAGTGGGAGGGGGCATGAGCGAGTGGGAGTGGGCATGAGCGAGTGGGAGTGGGCATGAGCGAGTGGGAGGGGGGAGGAGCAAGTGGGAGTGGGCAGGAGCGAGTGGGAGAGGGCAGGAGCGAGTGGGAGGGGGCAGGAGCGAGTGGGAGGGGGCAGGAGCGAGTGGGAGGGGGCAGGAGCGAGTGGGAGGGGGCAGGAGCAAGTGGGAGGGGGCAGGAGCGAGTGGGAGGGGGCAGGAGTGAGTGGGAGGGGGCAGGAGCGAGTGGGAGGGGGCAACATTGAGCCAGGTACATGGTGAGAGGTAGAAGAAGAGACACACTCAGATACATGAACACATAGACATAGATGCACACATGTACATGTGCACTCACACACACACACACACACACACACAAACACACACTCACACACACACACACGCACGCACACACACACACACACACACACACACACACACACACACACACACACACACACACACACACACACACACAGACCAACAAATGCATATAGAATCACATCAACTGTGAAAGGGGGGAGGGGGAGGAACCAAGATTGAGACAAGGAAAAGCATGTGAAACGCTCACCAAAACGAGATGCCCCAAGGATAAATCATACCAAAGTACACTCTTGCATATCCCTTCCCTGCATATACATGTGCACACATTCAAAGGAAACGCGCACACACACACACACACACACAAACGCATCCACACACACACGCACACTCTCACATATTCTCCCCCCCCCCCCCACCCCCACCCTCTCTCTCTCTCTCTCTCTCTCTCTCTCTCTCCCCCCTCCCTCTCCAGCTCCACTCCAACTCACACCCACTCACACCGAACAAGCTTTCCCCTAAAGGAAAGTGCAAATAAATAAATAGATAGATAGATAAATAAACAGGTGCATAAGTCCCCCACAGAGATACACCCTGAGGTGCCGCGGCAGCACACAAGATGAGGCAGAGAGATAGTCACCGCTGGCTCTTCCTTGGCGCTGGGAGCAGTCACAGAACTCTCTTCCGGTTCCGCTTCCTTCTCTGCTGGCTCCTAAAGATGAGAGAACCTGTAAGCTCTGGACACCCAAGCCAAGGCAAGCAAGCGCAGCGGCTCTGACAGACAGCAAGGCAGAGAGACTTATTTGTTCCAACATTCCCCTCACACCCAAGACACCTCCAGCAGTAGCAAGCTATGACCAGGCATTCCCCGAGATATCTGTATGACCCTGTCTTATCATTGGAAGCAAATGTAAATGGCAGTCCATTCAAATTCAAAGAACTCATTTCTACAACAAAACTGATAGGTTTTTATGTTTTCCAATTTCAATGTTGGGGTGACAATTTTTAATATCTTAAACTATCCCACAATAACTGAGACCCTTTTAATTAAGTCTCTCTTTAGAGAACTGCACATATTGAGGGGGTGGGTGGGTAGGAGAGTGAGGGGGTGAGGGGTGTTACCTAGATGTGGAAGTTACGTAGGTGCAGGAAATGTGGTAACAAAGAGGAAGGAAGTTTTCAAACAGCAATGTCTATTTTGAAACTACAACTGGAAACTTCATCAGGAACTAAATCAACCCTGCTGGTTTCAAACATATCAACTGCAGCTGCACAAAATTTGAAACTTTAACATTTCAAAAAGAATTTTTACACAGTAGATTTTCTCCACACCATTCCAAAAGACATCATCTTAACCCTTACACTTCCGTAACTATTTCCAACTTTTGTGAAAATATTGGTGAGTTCAGGAGAAAAAATATTAAAAAACAACCAGGACACTGAAGTGTATAAAACTATACATTTTATTAAAGTAAAATGAACAGGGCAGATACTGAATACAAAATGAACTTTTTCTGGACAAGCTCATTTGCATACAAGGGCAGTAACTCTAAATTTTTCTAGATTTTTTGGTGAAAATTTATGGATAAAAAACAGCAAAAATAATAAAACTACATATAACAACATGAATCTTTCCAGAAATGACTTCTGATATATCAGACACACTTTGGGAGTCTATTTGAGCGGAAAAGTCACACCTGAGACAAACAGAAAAATTCTAAGCCAAGCATGTGTATTTCCGCATTTTTGGGTCTTATCGGGTACATCTGGGAAAAAATTTCCCAACTACTTACAATGCAGCAAAGTAGGCAAAAATGTACAGTCTATGGTAGGAAAAAGGACAAGGTACACATTGGACACAAAATCAACTTTTCCTAAACAACCTCATTTGCATACAAGGGCAGTAACTCAAAATTTACCATGTGTTTAGGGGGGCAAACACAAAGAAACATCATAAGTAACTATTCAAAAACTACAAATGATGTCTTGTAATTTTCCAGAAATGACTTCTGACACATCAGGCACACTTTGGATGTCTATTTGAGCAGAAAAGACACACCTGAGACAAACAGAAAAATTCTAAGCCAAGCATGTGTATTTCCGCATTTTTGGGTCTTATCGGGTACACCTGGGGAAAAAATTCCCAACTGTTTACAATGCAGCAAAGTAGGCAAAAATGTACAGTCTGTGGTAGGAAAAAGGACAGGGTACACATTGGACACAAAATCAACTTTTCCTAAACAACCTCATTTGCATACAAGGGCAGTAACTCTAAATTTGTCATGTGTTTAGGGGGGCAAACACAAAGAAACATCATAAGCAACTATTCAAAAACTACAAATGATGTCTTGTAATTTTTCAGAAATGACTTCTGACACATCAGGCACACTTTGGATGTCTATTTGAGCAGAAAAGACACACCTGAGACAAACAGAAAAATTCTAAGCCAAGCATGTGTATTTCCGCATTTTTGGGTCTTATCAGGTACATCTGGGGGAAAAAAATCCCAACTGCTTACAATGCAGCAAAGTAGGCAAAACTGTACAGTCTGTGGTAGGAAAAAGGACTGGGTACACATTGAACACAAAATCAACTTTTCCTAAACAAGCTCATTTGCATGCAATGATTGAAAAAATGTATCCTGAAAATTGATGAAAAATTTAGTAATGATACTAAAACCTACAAATTACACTCAGAAAATTCCCAGGAATAAATTCTGACATATCAGACAAGCTTTGAGAACCCATCTGAGCAAGAAAAAAAACAATCAAGACTAGTGAGCAATATTTGAGATACAACTTTACATATGAAAATTCAGCACACTGACCCTCTCCTGTACTGCTTGATCGGGTTCCTGCCCTTCTCTTTTATCTTATCAGGTACATCTGGGGAAAAAAATTCCCAACTACTTACAATGCAGCAAAGTAGGCAAAACTGTACAGTCTATGGTAGGAAAAAGGACTGGGTACACATTGAACACAAAATCAACTTTTCCTAAACAAGCTCATTTGCATAAGGTGCAATGATTGAAAAAATGTATCCTGAAAATTGATGAAAAATTTAGTAATGATACTAAACCTACAAATTACACTCAGAAAATTCCCAGGAATAAATTCTGACATATCAGACAAGCTTTGAGAACCCATCTGAGCAAGAAAAAAACACAATCAAGACTAGTGAGCAATATTTGAGATACAACTTTACATATGAAAATTCAGCACACTGACCCTCTCCTGTACTGCTTGATCGGGTTCCTGCCCTTCCCTTTTATTATAATCTCATCAACAGAAGTGTTCTGGTCTATGTAGAACTTCTCCTGAAATGCTCTCAGGAGTAGGTGGAAGAGAGGCCTCACCTTCCACAGCTTGTCATAATGTGGGTCTCCAGGTCTTGGAGCTTCATTGTCTGCCAGGTGCAGATTGCTCCATAGCTGCCATCATCTTCGCCACGTGAATCTTGCAGTGAACTCCGGTACACGTAGCATCCAGTGGGTGGAAAAATAATGGTTCATCTCTGGCAAGTGATGGATTTTCATGAAAAACAGCATGCCGATGAAAGCTCTCATTTCCACTGGGCTTGTGTCATAGTCATTCAGCACGCTTCTGTCGAGCATACAAATTAGTTTGCTCAACGAGAAGATCGGTGGCATCTTGAGGGAACACTAGATCAAAAAAGTCCACTGGGAGAGCATCCAGAGGGGGGAATTCGGTGGGTGCGTGCTTCCCTTCGTACACGTGGTCTTCTTTCGAGATGTGCACATCGAATGTCTGATCGAATGCACCGAGTCGCGGGGAATCTCAACGAAATCTTCCCCGTCGAGAACTAACACGTTGACGAGTTCGACCACGCCCACTCGAGGTGCTGGGTTGAGCATCCTCATCGGATCTGTCAGTCTCAGAGTCCCACTCCGACGAATCATCTTCTTCACTCAAGTCGAGATTTCCTTCTTCATCGCTACGGTACTTCCATACTCGCTAGCTTCACCATCTCCCGGGATTTCGTACTAAAAACGATTCATATCATCCCTATTCATGACTCATGTGCCGCGAAAGAGTCATGCACAGAAAGTCACATTGCACAACGACAAAAAACACCAGAAATACCGATCGAAAACTTCGCCAAAATGTAAACAGAGCTGATCGCCATTTGCACTGACGCGTCACTGATCACGTGATAGCAAGTCATGTGACCTCGTACTTGGTTGCTGATAATAGCTTCACAGCAAAGGGAACGACCCTCGGACCGCGGCTATATCCGCGCTCGGAAGTGTAAGGGTTATTTCCTTATTGAAACAACTGACAGATGATCCAAAAAGCATCTACGGAACATTTCACAAACTTCAGAACAGACAAGCTGTGTGACAAGAACAGACTACATCTCAAATCAAAGTGTGTGTGTGTGTGTGTGTGTGTATTGTGTGTGTGTGTATTGTGTGTGTGTGTATTGTGTGTGTGTGTATTGTGTGTGTGTGTGTGTGTGTATTTTGTGTGTGTGTGTGTGTGTGTGTGCATGAGCGTGTGTATTGTGTGTGTGTGTATTGTGTGTGTGTGTATTGTGTGTGTGTGTGTATGTGTGTGTGTGTGTATTGTGTGTGTGTGTGTGTATTGTGTGTGTGTGTGTGAGAGAGAGAGAGTGTGAGAGACAGAGTGTGTGTATGTGTGTGTGTGTGTGTGTGTGTGTGTGTGTAAAACACTAAAGCACATTCTCCATTGCAGTTTAGCTTTACATATCATGGCAATTTATACTATGGAAATAATGAAAGAACTGTTCTGTCATTGTAGGCACATCAATTTTGGTTGTACAATTGGCATTCTTTTACACTCTGGGTTAACAGAGCATAAAAAGGCGATAGTTTTTTGTGTAAAAATAAGATATTTGATTCAGCATTCCAGGTTTTCATTGTTCCTCTCATTCTTGTTATCATTGATGTCACTTTTCAAATGAAACCTTAGCATAGACGCTCTCTTTAAATGTGCAATCTAAACAGTACCTATCGATCTGTTCAAGCTTTTTTCTCAAATACTACTTGATCTTTCTGTAACTCTACCTGTACTTGGTCTGCCTGCCTCTGTGAAACTATTCCTGGATCACTAACACTCTTAAAAACTGCCCAGTAGACAAAAAGCAACATTGTTTTCAATGTACACACAACTTGGATGAAAACTTTTCCAGAGCAAAACTAAATTCAGGGTGCCTGCAAATTATCAGGCAATGTCAAATTTTATTCAGTTTAATTAAGATTATCAAAGTTTGCAGTCAACCCTGTAAGTAGTAATTTTTCTTGGACAATATTTTTTGTTGTTGACATGCATGATCTGGGACATATCTTCATCAGAGAAAAAGGAAAGAAAAAAGAAAGAAAAAAGAGAAAGAAGAAAGAAAGAAAGAAAGAAAGAAAGAAAGAAAGAAAAGAAAGAAAACACTAATTGACATTTATTGTCCATTTCTGAAATTGATCATGACAAGATTTGTTTAAATCTTTTAACACAAATCTTAAGCATAATATCTACATTAGTTTTTCAATTAAAACACAGCCAGAATAGCCACACTCAGCAGCCTTCAAAAGAATAAGGCAATAAAAACCGGGCTACATACTAAATGACATGTTTCAGACACACAAAACAGGAAACTCAAGTAATGGAGTGCGACAAGACAATCTTGTCTCATCAACACCACCATAATCAGCTTCGTTTGAGTGTGCAGTCAAAACAGATTCCCTCATCTACCTCAGATTAAAAATCAGTGCTAAAGAGGAAACACTCTGCAATTTTAACAATCCCAAAATTAGTATAAAAACTCAAAGTTTTCTACAAATATTCTCTCTGATCTGCATAACATACTGCACAAGCTCCTTTCATTTCTTGCCTGAGCATCTACAACAAAAATCCCAACAAAACTAAAATCCTTGTCTCTGATAAAAGCTGCGTCTTTCACGAGCCTATTCTTGATGTTATGCAAAATCAATTCAAGCCGATTAAAACCACACACATGCTACGCATGGACACATCCATAAAACGCAATGACACGTCACAGATGCACAGAGAAAACTGAACACAGGCATGCTAGAAAAGCGATGTGCCGATGCATGCATCAAGCAGACAAGCAAGCTGCCAGACAGGACGGCAAAGAAGGAAGGGCCTTTGTCTATGGGCCTACCCAACATGCTTGGCAGGCAAGACAACAGTCTGCATGTATTAGTATCTCGTCAATGATTTTTCTATCTCTATTCTTTTTTCCAAATTGCAAAATAATCATTTTTGTAAAACCAAGACAGAAACTCAAAGGGTTAATATTATTTCAACTTTTGTTTCATTATTCTTCCCCAACCTCAAGTTGCTTGTTCTATCAATAATTCCTCTCTTTTTTTTCATTTACGAATATTTTGTTTTTAAATAACTATTTGCAGAAATGCAGCACAGTGAAAAAAACTAGGTTACACTATAGGTAAGCCCAGAAATGTCTTGGCAAGAATAAGAGCCAACATATTTGGACTACTGTAACAGGATAAGCCCTTACTTCAAAGCCACATGTAAACAAAGAGGGACAGAAAAATAGAGGTTTCTGGTTCTTGTTGTAGCAGAGAGGATGTGAACACACTACTAGCAACTGGAAGAAATGACGGTCTTCCATTGATACCTGTGACGTGCCCAGTGTGTGGTTGGCACTGTGATTCTTCTACAAAAAAAGAAGTCATGCAATGCATTCTACACAACCAGTACACATACATGGCTGGTGACAACAGCAAAAGGCACAATGGAGAGCATCTCGCTCGCTCTCTGCAAGGCACGGAGGCAGGCATACACACAGACTCAATGTGGCTTCAAGCATTCATGCTCTGCCATGCTAGGTACTGGCAGGTCAGAAATAGATTTTTTAGTAAGTACATTAAAAATAGTCAATAATTGAAGAGGACAAAAATACAAACACAACACAAAAAACAGTTTGTTTCTATCTTTAATAGAACCAGAGATATGCCTTGTTAAATACGGTAAACATTCAGACGTTATTATGTCATTTTTGTCAAATTTCACGATAGGCTGATTTTGAGAAGCTGTATAATGCTACCTGTTCCATAGAAGCAGCTCAAATTAACAGAATGTGTTGTACTATATATGTACATTAACCCTATTTTTTTTCAGGCTACGAAGCCTGCAAGTTTCTTTACAGATATGACTTAAAAGTAGGTATTTGAGCGAATTTGCATCACGTCCGACAGATAAATTATGTATGTCGACTTCAATTGGCTGTAGAATGTACAATTACTGTCCGATTTTCAAAATGTAAAGTGTTCTGTGGTTGTTTTTACAATGCCTTATAACTGACATGCAACATCACACCATTCTCATCACAAAAAGTAGGTATTTGAGCAAATTTGCATCACATCCGACAGATAAATTATGTATGTCGACTTCAATTGGCTGTAGAATGTACAATTACTGTCCGATTTTCAAAATGTAAAGTGTTCTGTGGTTGTTTTTACAATGCCTTATAACTGACATGCAACATCACACCATTCTCATCACAAAAAATCCCCCCCCCCCCCTGCCACTGCCAGTTGCAGATAAGTTCCAACCTTGGTAAGTTGGTAAGTTTCCAAAAGTTTAAGCAGTAAAGTACAGCAGCTTGAAAGCTCTGTACTTGTGTTCCAGGCTCTTCAGAGCAGTAGGGCAGATCTTCCAAAGTCGCCCTGTTGTGGTAGTTAGTGGGAGGTCAGCAGCGAGGACAAATCTTGCCTCCACACTTGCTCGATCTGGGACGTTGGGCCACTTGAAAACACTTCCACTTTGTGACATGAAATTTATGACACCTGTTTCCTCACTGGAAACTTCTTCTATCTCTCCTACATAAAAATCATCTTCATATCCAACAGCGACAAAGCCACCAGCTCTCTCAAATCGGAAGTTCAAATCGGGAAGAGGAACCGAAATGTCATCCTCTTCTGCACTTTCCTCCTCTGCATTCTCATCTTCTTCGTTTTGCAATGATCGGTAAACATCCTTGCGTCTTCCACGTCCTGATGCGAAGAAAGCTTGTCTCAGTTCATCAAATTCAGGAGAAGCATCTGTAGAAATTGTCAAATGAAAAGAATGAGCAAATACCATAATTTATTCGAAGAGGAAAAACTATTACTTTTATGTGACACGACAGCATCTTGAAGCACATTTTCCAACATTGGCACTAGACTCGCTGCAATATTCGGCGAGTTACCTCCCTTGCAAAATTCGTTTATCAAAGTTTGAGAGCGCATATCTAATCAAAAACAAACCATCGAACGTAACAATTAAATACACAGCAATATGAACTACTTATTGACAAATATCACAAGTTATGGTAAGTATATTTATCGATTAAAAGATGCAGTTAACGTTTTCATTGGGCCTGTCGCCATAGGTTAGTCAATGTCGACATCGCAGTTCGCCCTCAGTGCACCGATTACCTAAAATCACAATGTTTGCAGCGAACCTTTGCTCCTACAGCTTACTAGTAACCTTATAACAACATTTACCGCAAAAAGGCATTTTCATATCGTTGAATACTTACCAAATTTACTTCTAAGCTGACTCAAAGTAATCGAAGTGGAAGCAGCGGAGCTCGTCGCCATTTTCACGCAGATTGAGGTGAAAGACCAATGGGAGGGCTTGTTTCAAACCAACAGCGCCGCTTCCCTATTGAAGTCATGGGAATTACTCTCAAACCATCGGAAAGAGCGAAAATCAACGTTTTCAAAAAGTATAGCGTTTATATGGTTATTTCTTCGTTTTCTTGCTGAAAATTAAGCTTGAAATTTTTATTTTGCGATTAGGATGATTTATTTTTTATTAATTTAGACACATTTGGTATCAGTGTAAAGGTAATTATGTACTCTCGCTTCTTGTGCTATTTTTAGCTTAACACATTGAATAGGGAGAAGGCGTCAGCGAAGAGAACGCGCGCGGTGTTTTCAGTCCGATCGGCCGCGCGAGTCTCGGTGCGAAAAATGTGTCAACACATGCTTATTTTAATAAATTGTCAAAAATCAACCATTCATCACACAATAAAGTCATTTGCATCATTGGAAAGAATGAAACCTGTTCTTTATTATGGTATGCATCAAGTGCCAATACATGCACAAAGGCAATTTTAATGGTTGTATGAATACAACTGAAAATCAACTGCTGGAGCCATTGTCTTACACTGTTAGTAATAGCCTGCCGGTGCCTAGCCATGCTATAGTATTCAGCCACTTTGAAGTCAACAGTGAAGAGCAACAAACAATGTTCCCATCTGATATGAGCATGTGTTGTACCATGCCACCGCACTCTACCTCTTGTTGCCATTCACTTATCACCCCTAGCTGCCAGCAAAAGAGTGAGCTCTCCCTCGTATTTTTCTTCCTCAAAACTCACTGCTCTAACTTTAGCCATCGCATGTTCTGGATGAGGGAATTCTGCCACAAGATAACCAATGACAGCTAGATTTAGAACAATGAGGAGGGAAAAGGAAGGGATGAATTGAGCCCTTCCATGGTGGCTAGGAGTGGTGTGGGAATGGCAGCAAGGGTGGCATTGGATATCATAAGCTAAGGGTGACCCAGCAAGGTTTATGCATTACTTAACCTGCAGAGGCAGTGAAGAATAGGAGACAGGTGGAAGAAGGGTGGAAACAGAACATTCTCATCAAGCTTTCTCATCAGCAACTTCATGCATCAAGCTAGCAGATTTTTTGAACTTGCATACGACATATGGACAAAATCATCTATAATTCAAGCAAGGGACTGAGGTTTGCTGAAGCTGTAAATACTCCTCACAAAGAGAAAATAATTCTAATCAAATGGCACTTTTTGAGCTGACTTAGCATTTGGATGCGGCAGAAGACAGAGATAAAGCCAATGTTCATTCCTTTATGCTCAGGAACACTTGGGGTGAAGCAGATTTAGCATATGGAAGCAGCACAAAACCCAATGCTCATTTGCATAATTGCAGGGACACTCCAGGCGAGGCTATTTTTGTGCTTTTGTCTGCTGCCAAGCTGGGGCACGAAGCTAAGAAATTTGGCAGACAAGCCTTGAGTGCATGCATCAGTGACAACATTTCCAGCACAGCAACTGAGCAAGGCCAAAGTGGGACATAACCCATTCAGGGAGTTGTGGCAGACAGCAGACCTGGGAATTTTCCCCTTTTAATGCTTCATTTCTCTCTGCCCACACTCAATTCCTGGCTCCTTTCAATTCATATCTGAAAATGGGATTCCTTCTTTGCTTATTAAGTCAGTAAGTAACAGGAGCTGTGCTAGCTGATAAAATCAGATGACTTGACTTAAGTATCCCTATAGCATCTTTTTGAGAGAGAGAGAAAAAAAGGAAGAGAGACGCAATGGGAGGACTAGCTAACTGTTTATCATTTGAAGGGTGTTCAGCAAAGAATGTATGTATGAATCTCAGGAAGCACATTCTGTCCTACCGATGACCTCAGTCTATTAGCAATGTTGCGGCTCCTCACAATGTCTAAGTGACCAGCTATCACTACCTCCACAGGACACATCAATGCTGCATGGAGAGACATCAACACAAACAGTATTATTACTGTCAGTCTTATCTGCATCAAACTATCTACAACAGCATGACATTCATTCTCAAGCAACCTCTAATTCAACAATGTGAAACACACATTATAGAAATATTCTACATCGACACAATCTGTATCTTTGGCATCATGCTGCATGACTATGACAGGAATTGCATCCTTTCGCACATAACTTCTGATTAACACTGCGTACTGCATGCTTTGGAAAATTCCACATTAATAAATCTTTAGTCTTTGCAGGATCAAGCTGTCCGACAATGATAAGTATGGTCTGCTTCAACAGTGTACACCTCATGCAGTCAAATATTCTACATCAATATGACCTTCAATCCTTGCAAGACACCCTCCAGCTACTGCAATGCACCATCTTCCTACACACAGCTTGTCAATCAGCGACTGCATGCACTACAGGACAATGTCTGCATACTACCTGGTGGATGCCAAACCTAACGCCCTAGACACATCTCCCAGAGCACTTCAACAGCGGGCAAGCTTTCTCTCACCATCTGTGTGATGACGGCTGAAGGTGGTCGTTTCTTGGGGCCCTTGGCCCGGTTTGCCGTCAGGTGAACCAGTTTCTGTGTAGTGGGCTCCAGGCTGTCAAACTTCTCTGCAAGAACAATCAGCAACACTGATTGACATTCCCACACCAGACATGGTTGAAGCATCATCTCACACCAGACATGGTTGAAGCATCATCTCACAGTAGATATGGATGTGAATGAAAGTGGGTATCAACACAGATGAAAGTGTGGTTATGCACTATTGTTCATACACAGCAATGAACCCCCCTGCACTCTGGCACAAACACATGCATTCGCACCCATCCACACATACATACTCGCAGACTAGTAGGTACTCACGCATACACACACGCACACACACACTCACACACACCCACTCACACACATATTCACACACACTCACACATGCACACACACACACACACACACACAAGCATACTCAACCCATATTTCCCCAAAACATGAAGATAAGAATAGAAGGACAGGCACGTGAATTAACCCAGATCTACAAAGGGAATGCATTTACAGAATATTAGTTCTTCTGCCATGAAAGTTTAATCAGCAGCAGTCAAGCTGCCTAGAATTAGTGACAAGCTCTTCGTTAGTAGGTAGAGAAAGTTTCAACTGCTACTTCCGCACGCACACACACACACACACACACACACACACACACACACACACACACACACACACACACACACACAAAAGGTTATGAAAACATACATGTATGTCCGACTGATACACTGATACATTCAGAGCATGTCATTCCACTATGCTATTATCATGCATGAAGTTAATTTTTTGTAATTTGCTGATATGATCTAGCAGAGTTATATACTTAAAAAGTATTAGGCACGAGACTTTTCCTGGAATATTGCTGCATATCACACGTATCAGATAACACTGTATGTATAGACACTCTTCTGAGTCTTCAAAAACACACATATACTAACCAACCAACCACAGTATGTGTCAACAATATTCCAAGAGACACACACATCACTGAATTATTTCAGTAACTTTTTCAGCATAGATGAAGATAACTGATAATAAATCATGAATGGTGTGTATTAGCAGCAGCTGAGCTAAACATGCACTATTAGCATTAAAGAGCTTCTAAAATGGATATATTCCTTTTACAATTCATGCAAAGTCCCCATACATTTAATATACAGTGTGGCCTACATTTTCATTATATCTGTGCATGATGTAATAATAACATTCACAGTCCAGTGTAACTGCATATTGCATATGACATTATCATGTCAACAACAAATCATCCACACATTTTTGTCATAAATACTGAACAAGAACAATTAGAAAAACCTTGATGAAATAACACAAAATTGATACAGAGATTTAAAATTGAACAATTTTCAACTGTAACAAAGACTCTTCGGATGCATCAACAAAAATAGCAACATAAGCAATTAACTTTTTAAATTTCATATGAAGGTTTTACTTTGTTACCCTGGATGAAATCTGCAACACAGTAAGTGACTTAACTTTCATCACTTTCAAAAGATACAAAGATTTCCAAGACAAAAATGAAAACATCACAGAAAATTTCACTGGAATGTATCACAAGACAGCAGTTTGTCTAAACCTGAACCTCTACCACCTCCCTAAATACAAACAAAACCCTCACTCATAATTCATAATTAAAACCATGGCATCAATACAACAAAATAAATGAATAAACCCAACACTCTTCCTCTTTCTCAATTGTCAAAAAGACCACAGCATCAGGGTGGAGGAAACGGGAGGAAAGCGATGTGGGAGCGTAGCAAGCTTTCCTGGGGAAGAAGAGGTAAGCGTAAAATTGCAGTCTGAATTACCCTCATCCGTTTCCAATTTCTCCTCCTGCTGCAGAGGAGGAGGAGTTGAGTGGGGTTCTGTGTGTTTGGGCTCAATCCTGGGAGGGTCAGAGGGCTTAGGGACTTCTGTGGGCTTTGGCGGCAGGGGTTTTTTGCTGACCGGGGGAGCAGTCCCCGGCTTCCTGGAGCCTAACACGCTAGGCTTGTCGCCTGAGTGTGTGGGTTCTGCGAAGGAGGAGGAGGGCAGGAGATGAGGCGATAGAGAGGCCGAGGACAGACAGATGGACAGACAGACCAACCGCCTGCCGGCCACAGCTGAAATGAATGCTCTGCCATCTGAAAGAGGGTGAACACCACATGCACACAGATCAACCTAGGAGGGGCAGGCAAAAAGTGCAGCAGCTGCAAACCAATGATGGATGCTCCGAGTGCTGTAGACAGACAGCCAAGCAAAAAAGGCGATTTGATCTAGACTAACTCCATGAACAGATGGCAAACAAAAGGCAAACAAATGCTGGCAACTGAGTAAGAGGCAACTGCAAACCCTCCAAGCAAACGACGTATTCTACTACTGACACTGTACTGAGCCTAAACCGGGAAGTTAAGAAACGCCATGCAATGATTCAGTTTTATCAACCCTCTAGATGCAAAGATGCTGCATTGAGGAAAACTGAAAACTCATTCAATTCTGATGTACCCGTTACATGCCTCCTTTCCTGCCTAGTAGATTAAGCTAAAGAATTTGAAAAATGAGAAGCAAAACAAGGACACTATATGGGGCTGAAAATGAGTAGTTTTCAAGAAGCAAAAGAGTTTTGACTTTTCACCCCCTCAACTAAGTCAAACATGGACAAGTGCTTGTGACATCCTGTCAGATTTTCAGTGGCAACTTTCACCAGCCAGTGCCAGTTGACTGCAAAACGGGAGATGCCTCAGAACGGGCAAATCAAGATTCAGACCAAGCACACTTTTCCTACAGATGGAATTATGTGAATAAGGGTCATCAATTATGGAGCAATGAGGTACTAAGTCTCTGACTTCTGATAAAAATTTAGACAAAATAGGACCAAAACTTTTGTTTCTTATTAAGCAGCCCCTGACCAGTTTCCACCAAGACAATCCAAATGAGTAAGTGCTGAATATCTGATAAATGTGCACATATATGGACTTCAAAGTCAAAAGGTAGTGGACAAAATTTAAAGCTTTCGAAGACAAATATGTTGACTGTGAGGTTTATAAACTAGCATATGGACCATACAGAAGATGAAACATTCTCCGAAAAAATCTGGCTTTACACTAACCATTTCATGTCAATGTCGAGAAAAGTGTTGCAGGAGAAGCTCTACACTAACCACTTCATGTCAATGCCGAGAAACGTGTTGCAGGAGAAGCTCTACACTAACCATTTCATGTCAAAGCCGAGAAACGTGTTGCAGGAGAAGCTCTACACTAACCATTTCATGTCAAAGCCGATAAACGTGTTGCAGGAGAAGCTCTACACTAACCATTTCATGTCAATGCCGAGAAACGTGTTGCAGGAGAAGCTCTACACAAACCATTTCATGTCAATGCCGAGAAAAGTGCTGCAGGAGAAGCTCTACACTAACCATTTCATGTCAATGAAGAGAAAAGTGTTGCAGGAGAAGCTTTACACTAACCATTTCATGTCAATGCCGAGAAAAGTCCTGCAGGAGAAGCTCTACACTAACCATTTCATGTCAATGTCGAGAAAAGTGTTGCAGGAGAAGCTCTACACTAACCATTTCATGTCAAAGCCGATAAACGTGTTGCAGGAGAAGCTCTACACTAACCATTTCATGTCAATGCCGAGAAACGTGTTGCAGGAGAAGCTCTACACTAACCATTTCATGTCAATGCTGAGAAAAGTCTTGCAGGAGAAGCTTTACACTAACCATTTCATGTCAATGCCGAGAAAAGTGTTGCAGGAGAAGCTCTACACTAACCATTTCATGTCAATGCCGAGAAACGTGTTGCAGGAGAAGCTCTACACTAACCATTTCATGTCAATGCTGAGAAAAGTGTTGCAGGAGAAGCTTTACACTAACCATTTCATGTCAATGCCGAGAAAAGTCTTGCAGGAGAAGCTTTACACTAACCATTTCATGTCAATGCCGAGAAACGTGTTGCAGGAGAAGCTCTACACAAACCATTTCATGTCAATGCCGAGAAACGTGTTGCAGAAGAGGCCTACCAAATCAACTAGCCAAAAATATCAGCTGTGATAAAGGAGACCAGAACTAAAACACGTCTTAAAATGGCAAATTTCAGGTTCATTATAAAGCCTCATCAGGCTAATTGAAGCCCACTCCATGACACTCAAACCTTCACAAGAGGCTTTGGCAATGTAACCAACAGGAAATTGCCATCACTTCAAAGTGCTCCACTCTAAACACCAGAAACTTCCTTCTCACGCCTCCTGCTTTTCCTTCCCTACTCATCTATTTATAATTTCCCACACACTCTTCCCCAGGCTATTTATAATTGGGATATTTATTGTATCCTGACAAGTGTGAGCTCCTATGGGCTCACCCCAAGAGCAAACAAGATTGCATTGTCTTTGATGGTCAGCCCTAGAGCGTCACTCAAGTCAGCAAAGGATAGATAGATAGATAGATAGATGGATGGATGGATGGATGGATGGATGGATGGATGGATGGATGGATGGATGGATGGATGGATGGATGGATGGAATGAGTTTTATGTCCTATCAGTCTTTGTAGGTTATTTAAGGCCAGTGAGCTCAAAAATCACTGGAATAGTTTAGAGTAAGCCCAAAATCAAGTCACGATGTTCCTAGTTAAGCAAAGGCTAGAGTTAAGATTTTATAGTCATAGATCAACCAGCTCAAAAGTTAAGTCAGTGTGTATACATGGTTTCCTATTGCTAGCTTACTGGAAAGCTAGTCAACCTATCCATTATCCATGCCCACTATGTTTTCCTAGACTCTGACATGAATGGAAGACATAGACGAAGTTGTGGCTGATGAAGAGAGAGGGAGGGACAGCCGTGGAGAGAGGGGGAAACAAAGACACAAGACTTACTGCTCCCACATTCTGTAGATCAAAGTATCACAACGATGCTCCAGGGGCAGAGACAGACTAGTAGCTTCCAAAGCCAACCTTCCACGAAGAAATGTTACAACCAACAACCAGGAATGCAGCATGCTAGTATTTTCTACTGAAGCATTACTGAGTCGAAACTACTGCAGAGAGCAGAAGGAAGATTCAAAGGCATACTGAATTTTTAGCATTTTCTACAGAGGCAGCACAAAGCAGAAAACAGCAGAGGACATGAGAGTAGAAACCGCTGTTTGCAATGATCTGTTCTATACAAATCTATCCTGTCAGAGTCAAGAATTTCAGTCGGGGAGGAAAAGCAAAATGCACATCATTCCTTCCTTGCCATGCACACCAACATTCTTGCAAGCATCTAACAAGCAAACAATGCCAAAATCAGCACACAGCACTCAAAACCTTGCCAAGTGGTACTTCTCCCTAAGAGGTCTTTGAACCCCCATGCATAGACAACAGAACAAGGCAAAATCTGCAACAATTTCAAGGCAAGAGGTGAATTTTTCTCTCTCTTCCAAAACAGAAACCATATTGTCAGTGAAAATTGCAATACCAATCCAATGTAAACAATCAGTAAAAAAGACACACACTGACAGGCAATTCATTTATAAAACAATGTTTGTGTATCTATTATTACACACACCTATGTGCAACTATTTCTCATTCTCAGAAATTACCATGTCATCATTGTGCTTCATGAGGTCATCTACGACAAACAAGAACAGCACTAATCTCCAACTACAATTAACATCAATAATCTCAATCTACAATTAACAAGACAATGACCCAGTCACAATAAAATGGAATTCACCTATATCATTCAACAGCAAGGATCTAACTCCTATTTCAAGAAACTAAGTTGTCACTCTGGATCAACTTGTTGGTGATTTGATTGCCATTCATGCACTCAGCGACTAGCTAAGCCTATAGCCGATTCATTCACCATGCAGTTAGTTCAGAGCCTGTGTGCGGCGTTGCTGGCAGAGAGGGATGGCTAGCTCGGGCTGGAGTCAGGCATGGCCACATCACAGCACCACATGCCTCCATGTCCTGTACTCACCTCCTTTCTTCTCTTCATGGGCGTGCTCCAGGGATACCGACTTCTCGGGCAGTTTGGGGTACAGAGGCTTGTTGGCAGGAGTGGCAGGGGGTGGGGGCTTTTTGGGTTTCGGAGGCTGCAATGTGATGCAGTGCATGAAGGCATCACTGATTTGGTTTGAGACATTCACTTTCATCATGACTCATCAAGGAAACTAAACAAGAGTCACACTTAGATGCAGAGAGTGATACTGACAAGCCCATCACTTTCATTTTCAATTTGACGATATCTATGAACTTCCCCCGATCAACAAGGAAATCACACTGCCTTTTCATGAAAAAGTTTACAAGGAACCAGTTATCTCTGGAAGGTTCAAAATGACAGCATGAAGGTAGGAACAACATAACTGTAACAAGGCACTGATTATCACTTTTTAAAGTATGTAGCTGTGTGTAGTGCGTGTGTGAATGAGTAGCTTAGGTGCACATATTAGCATAGAGAAGAGAGAAATAGGGTGGGTGTGGAGGGTAGGTGGGTCAAGGGTAGAGAATAGATAAATGGATGGATGGATGGATGAATGAATGAATGAATGAATGGGGCTTTGTGGCCTAACAGCCTTTGTGGGCTATGTAAGGATATTGACTACAAAATCACTAGAGATGGTTAGAGTAAGAGCAAATCAATTCTTTTAACCCCCAACCCACAGGAGGACGAGAGAGAGAGAGGGAGGGGGTGGGTGGGGGGAGAGAGAGAGGGGGGGGGGGCAGAGAGAGAGAGAGAGAGAGAGAGAGAGAGAGAGAGAGAGAGAGAGAGAGAGAGAGGGTGGAGAGAGAGAGAGAGAGGGTGGAGAGAGAGAGAGAGGGTGGAGAGAGAGAGAGAGAGGGTGGAGAGAGAGAGAGAGAGAGAGAGAGAGAGAGAGAGAGAGAGAGAGAGAGAGAGAGATTAGAATGGCTTCCAAGAGATGTGCCGTGGTACTTGCAAACAGAAATAAGAAAAAAAAGACAGGAAGGAGTAAGGTGGTAGTGAAGGAGTAAGGTGGTAATGAAGGGAAGGCGGTAATGAAGGAGTAAGGTGGTAATGAAGGAGTAAGGTGGTAATGAAGGAGTAAGGTGGTAATGAAGGAGTAAGGTGGTAATGAAGGAGTAAGGTGGTAATGATGGAGTGAGGTGGTAATGAAGGAGTAAGGTGGTAGTGAAGGAGTAAGGTGGTAATGAAGGGAAGGTGGTAATGAAGGTAAGGTGGTAATGAAGGAGTAAGGTGGTAATGAAGGGAAGGTGGTAATGAAGGAGTAAGGTGGTTATGAAGGAGTAAGGTGGTAATGAAGGAGTAAGGTGGTAATGAAGGGAAGGTGGTAATGAAGGAGTAAGGTGGTAATGAAGGGAAGGTGGTAATGAAGGAGTAAGGTGGTAATGAAGGAGTAAGGTGGTAATGAAGGGAAGGTGGTAATGAAGGAGTAAGGTGGTAATGAAGGGAAGGTGGTAATGATGGAGTGAGGTGGTAATGAAGGGAAGGTGGTAATGAAAGAGTAAGGTGGTAATGAAGGAGTAAGGTGGTAATGAAGGAGTGAGGTGGTAATGAAGGAGTAAGGTGGTAATGAAGGAGTAAGGTGGTAATGAAGGAGTAAGGTGGTAATGAAGGGAAGGTGGTAATGATGGAGTAAGGTGGTAATGAAGGAGTGAGGTGGTAATGAAGGGAAGGTGGTAATGATGGAGTAAGGTGGTAATGAAGGAGTGAGGTGGTAATGAAGGGAAGGTGGTAATGAAGGAGTAAGGTGGTAATGAAGGGAAGGTGGTAATGAAGGGAAGGTGGTAATGAAGGAGTAAGGTGGTAATGAAGGGAAGGTGGTAATGAAGGGAAGGCGGTAATGATGGAGTAAGGTGGTAATGAAGGGAAGGTGGTAATGAAGGAGTAAGGTGGTAATGAAGGAGTAGGTGGTAATGAAGGAGTAAGGTGGTAATGAAGGAGTAAGGTGGTAATGAAGGGAAGGTGGTAATGAAGGAGTAAGGTGGTAATGATGGAGTAAGGTGGTAATGAAGGAGTGAGGTGGTAATGAAGGGAAGGTGGTAATGAAGGAGTAAGGTGGTAATGAAGGAGTAAGGTGGTAATGAAGGAGTAAGGTGGTAATGAAGGGAAGGTGGTAATGAAGGAGTAAGGTGGTAATGAAGGAGTAAGGTGGTAATGAAGGGAAGGTGGTAATGAAGGAGTAAGGTGGTAATGAAGGAGTAAGGTGGTAATGAAGGGAAGGTGGTAATGAAGGAGTAAGGTGGTAATGAAGGAGTAAGGTGGTAATGAAGGGAAGGTGGTAATGAAGGGAAGGTGGTAATGAAGGGAAGGTGGTAATGAAGGAGTAAGGTGGTAATGAAGGAGTAAGGTGGTAATGAAGGGAAGGTGGTAATGAAGGAGTAAGGTGGTAATGAAGGGAAGGTGGTAATGAAGGAGTGAGGTGGTAATGAAGGAGTAAGGTGGTAATGAAGGAGTAAGGTGGTAATGAAGGAGTAAGGTGGTAATGAAGGGAAGGTGGTAATGAAGGGAAGGTGGTAATGAAGGGAAGGCGGTAATGAAGGAGTAAGGTGGTAATGAAGGAGTAAGGTGGTAATGAAGGGAAGGTGGTAATGAAGGAGTAAGGTGGTAATGAAGGAGTAAGGTGGTAATGAAGGAGTAAGGTGGTAATGAAGGAGTAAGGTGGTAATGAAGGAGTAAGGTGGTAATGAAGGAGTAATGTGGTAATGATGGAGTAAGGTGGTAATGAAGGAGTAAGGTGGTAATGAAGGGAAGGTGGTAATGAAGGAGTAAGGTGGTAATGAAGGGAAGGTGGTAATGAAGGGAAGGTGGTAATGAAGGAGTAAGGTGGTAATGAAGGAGTAAGGTGGTAATGAAGGGAAGGTGGTAATGAAGGAGTAAGGTGGTAATGAAGGGAAGGTGGTAATGAAGGGAAGGTGGTAATGAAGGAGTAAGGTGGTAATGAAGGGAAGGTGGTAATGAAGGAGTAAGGTGGTAATGAAGGAGTAAGGTGGTAATGAAGGGAAGGTGGTAATGAAGGAGTAAGGTGGTAATGAAGGAGTAAGGTGGTAATGAAGGGAAGGTGGTAATGAAGGAGTAAGGTGGTAATGAAGGGAAGGTGGTAATGAAGGAGTAAGGTGGTAATGAAGGAGTAAGGTGGTAATGAAGGGAAGGTGGTAATGAAGGAGTAAGGTGGTAATGAAGGGAAGGTGGTAATGAAGGGAAGGTGGTAATGAAGGGAAGGTGGTAATGAAGGAGTAAGGTGGTAATGAAGGGAAGGTGGTAATGAAGGAGTAAGGTGGTAATGAAGGGAAGGTGGTAATGAAGGGAAGGTGGTAATGAAGGAGTAAGGTGGTAATGAAGGGAAGGTGGTAATGAAGGAGTAAGGTGGTAATGAAGGAGTAAGGTGGTAATGAAGGGAAGGTGGTAATGAAGGAGTAAGGTGGTAATGAAGGAGTAAGGTGGTAATGAAGGGAAGGTGGTAATGAAGGAGTAAGGTGGTAATGAAGGGAAGGTGGTAATGAAGGAGTAAGGTGGTAATGAAGGAGTAAGGTGGTAATGAAGGAGTAAGGTGGTAATGAAGGGAAGGTGGTAATGAAGGAGTAAGGTGGTAATGAAGGGAAGGTGGTAATGAAGGAGTAAGGTGGTAATGAAGGGAAGGTGGTAATGAAGGAGTAAGGTGGTAATGAAGGGAAGGTGGTAATGAAGGAGTAAGGTGGTAATGAAGGAGTAAGGTGGTAATGAAGGGAAGGTGGTAATGAAGGAGTAAGGTGGTAATGAAGGGAAGGTGGTAATGAAGGAGTAAGGTGGTAATGAAGGAGTAAGGTGGTAATGAAGGAGTAAGGTGGTAATGAAGGAGTAAGGTGGTAATGAAGGAGTAAGGTGGTAATGAAGGAGTAAGGTGGTAATGAAGGAGTAAGGTGGTAATGAAGGAGTAAGGTGGTAATGAAGGAGTAAGGTGGTAATGAAGGAGTAAGGTGGTAATGAAGGGAAGGTGGTAATGAAGGAGTAAGGTGGTAATGAAGGAGTAAGGTGGTAATGAAGGAGTAAGGTGGTAATGAAGGGAAGGTGGTAATGAAGGAGTAAGGTGGTAATGAAGGAGTAAGGTGGTAATGAAGGGAAGGTGGTAATGAAGGAGTAAGGTGGTAATGAAGGAGTAAGGTGGTAATGAAGGGAAGGTGGTAATGAAGGAGTAAGGTGGTAATGAAGGGAAGGTGGTAATGAAGGAGTAAGGTGGTAATGAAGGAGTAAGGTGGTAATGAAGGAGTAAGGTGGTAATGAAGGAGTAAGGTGGTAATGAAGGGAAGGTGGTAATGAAGGAGTAAGGTGGTAATGAAGGAGTAAGGTGGTAATGAAGGAGTAAGGTGGTAATGAAGGAGTAAGGTGGTAATGAAGGGAAGGTGGTAATGAAGGAGTAAGGTGGTAATGAAGGAGTAAGGTGGTAATGAAGGGAAGGTGGTAATGAAGGAGTAAGGTGGTAATGAAGGAGTAAGGTGGTAATGAAGGTAAGGTGGTAATGAAGGGAAGGTGGTAATGAAGGGAAGGTGGTAATGAAGGGAAGGTGGTAATGAAGGGAAGGTGGTAATGAAGGGAAGGTGGTAATGAAGGAGTAAGGTGGTAATGAAGGGAAGGTGGTAATGAAGGAGTAAGGTGGTAATGAAGGGAAGGTGGTAATGAAGGAGTAAGGTGGTAATGAAGGAGTGAGGTGGTAATGAAGGGAAGGTGGTAATGAAGGGAAGGTGGTAATGATGGAGTAAGGTGGTAATGAAGGGAAGGTGGTAATGAAGGAGTAAGGTGGTAATGAAGGAGTAAGGTGGTAATGAAGGAGTAAGGTGGTAATGAAGGGAAGGTGGTAATGAAGGAGTAAGGTGGTAATGAAGGAGTAAGGTGGTAATGAAGGGAAGGTGGTAATGAAGGAGTAAGGTGGTAATGAAGGAGTAAGGTGGTAATGAAGGGAAGGTGGTAATGAAGGAGTAAGGTGGTAATGAAGGGAAGGTGGTAATGAAGGAGTAAGGTGGTAATGAAGGAGTAAGGTGGTAATGAAGGAGTAAGGTGGTAATGAAGGGAAGGTGGTAATGAAGGAGTAAGGTGGTAATGAAGGAGTAAGGTGGTAATGAAGGGAAGGTGGTAATGAAGGAGTAAGGTGGTAATGAAGGAGTAAGGTGGTAATGAAGGGAAGGTGGTAATGAAGGAGTAAGGTGGTAATGAAGGGAAGGTGGTAATGAAGGGAAGGTGGTAATGAAGGAGTAAGGTGGTAATGAAGGAGTAAGGTGGTAATGAAGGAGTAAGGTGGTAATGAAGGGAAGGTGGTAATGAAGGAGTAAGGTGGTAATGAAGGAGTGAGGTGGTAATGAAGGGAAGGTGGTAATGAAGGGAAGGTGGTAATGAAGGGAAGGTGGTAATGAAGGAGTAAGGTGGTAATGAAGGAGTAAGGTGGTAATGAAGGGAAGGTGGTAATGAAGGAGTAAGGTGGTAATGAAGGAGTAAGGTGGTAATGAAGGGAAGGTGGTAATGAAGGAGTAAGGTGGTAATGAAGGAGTAAGGTGGTAATGAAGGAGTAAGGTGGTAATGAAGGAGTAAGGTGGTAATGAAGGGAAGGTGGTAATGAAGGAGTAAGGTGGTAATGAAGGGAAGGTGGTAATGAAGGAGTAAGGTGGTAATGAAGGGAAGGTGGTAATGAAGGGAAGGTGGTAATGAAGGAGTAAGGTGGTAATGAAGGGAAGGTGGTAATGAAGGAGTAAGGTGGTAATGAAGGAGTAAGGTGGTAATGAAGGAGTAAGGTGGTAATGAAGGGAAGGTGGTAATGAAGGAGTAAGGTGGTAATGAAGGAGTAAGGTGGTAATGAAGGGAAGGTGGTAATGAAGGAGTAAGGTGGTAATGAAGGAGTAAGGTGGTAATGAAGGGAAGGTGGTAATGAAGGAGTAAGGTGGTAATGAAGGAGTAAGGTGGTAATGAAGGAGTAAGGTGGTAATGAAGGGAAGGTGGTAATGAAGGAGTAAGGTGGTAATGAAGGGAAGGTGGTAATGAAGGAGTAAGGTGGTAATGAAGGAGTAAGGTGGTAATGAAGGGAAGGTGGTAATGAAGGGAAGGTGGTAATGAAGGGAAGGTGGTAATGAAGGAGTAAGGTGGTAATGAAGGAGTAAGGTGGTAATGAAGGAGTAAGGTGGTAATGAAGGGAAGGTGGTAATGAAGGAGTAAGGTGGTAATGAAGGAGTAAGGTGGTAATGAAGGGAAGGTGGTAATGAAGGGAAGGTGGTAATGAAGGAGTAAGGTGGTAATGAAGGAGTAAGGTGGTAATGAAGGGAAGGTGGTAATGAAGGAGTAAGGTGGTAATGAAGGAGTAAGGTGGTAATGAAGGGAAGGTGGTAATGAAGGAGTAAGGTGGTAATGAAGGAGTAAGGTGGTAATGAAGGAGTAAGGTGGTAATGAAGGGAAGGTGGTAATGAAGGAGTAAGGTGGTAATGAAGGAGTAAGGTGGTAATGAAGGGAAGGTGGTAATGAAGGAGTAAGGTGGTAATGAAGGAGTAAGGTGGTAATGAAGGGAAGGTGGTAATGAAGGAGTAAGGTGGTAATGAAGGAGAAGGTGGTAATGAAGGAGTAAGGTGGTAATGAAGGAGTAAGGTGGTAATGAAGGAGTAAGGTGGTAATGAAGGGAAGGTGGTAATGAAGGAGTAAGGTGGTAATGAAGGGAAGGTGGTAATGAAGGGAAGGTGGTAATGAAGGGTAAGGTGGTAATGAAGGGAAGGTGGTAATGAAGGAGTAAGGTGGTAATGAAGGGAAGGTGGTAATGAAGGGAAGGTGGTAATGAAGGGAAGGTGGTAATGAAGGAGTAAGGTGGTAATGAAGGAGTAAGGTGGTAATGAAGGAGTAAGGTGGTAATGAAGGAGTAAGGTGGTAATGAAGGAGTAAGGTGGTAATGAAGGGAAGGTGGTAATGAAGGAGTAAGGTGGTAATGAAGGAGTAAGGTGGTAATGAAGGAGTAAGGTGGTAATGAAGGGAAGGTGGTAATGAAGGAGTAAGGTGGTAATGAAGGAGTAAGGTGGTAATGAAGGGAAGGTGGTAATGAAGGAGTAAGGTGGTAATGAAGGAGTAAGGTGGTAATGAAGGGAAGGTGGTAATGAAGGAGTAAGGTGGTAATGAAGGGAAGGTGGTAATGAAGGAGTAAGGTGGTAATGAAGGAGTAAGGTGGTAATGAAGGAGTAAGGTGGTAATGAAGGAGTAAGGTGGTAATGAAGGAGTAAGGTGGTAATGAAGGAGTAAGGTGGTAATGAAGGGAAGGTGGTAATGAAGGAGTAAGGTGGTAATGAAGGAGTAAGGTGGTAATGAAGGAGTAAGGTGGTAATGAAGGGAAGGTGGTAATGAAGGGAAGGTGGTAATGAAGGGAAGGTGGTAATGAAGGGAAGGTGGTAATGAAGGGAAGGTGGTAATGAAGGAGTAAGGTGGTAATGAAGGAGTAAGGTGGTAATGAAGGGAAGGTGGTAATGAAGGAGTAAGGTGGTAATGAAGGAGTAAGGTGGTAATGAAGGGAAGGTGGTAATGAAGGAGTAAGGTGGTAATGAAGGAGTAAGGTGGTAATGAAGGGAAGGTGGTAATGAAGGGAAGGTGGTAATGAAGGGAAGGTGGTAATGAAGGAGTAAGGTGGTAATGAAGGAGTAAGGTGGTAATGAAGGGAAGGTGGTAATGAAGGAGTAAGGTGGTAATGAAGGGAAGGTGGTAATGAAGGGAAGGTGGTAATGAAGGAGTAAGGTGGTAATGAAGGAGTAAGGTGGTAATGAAGGAGTAAGGTGGTAATGAAGGGAAGGTGGTAATGAAGGAGTAAGGTGGTAATGAAGGGAAGGTGGTAATGAAGGAGTAAGGTGGTAATGAAGGGAAGGTGGTAATGAAGGGAAGGTGGTAATGAAGGAGTAAGGTGGTAATGAAGGGAAGGTGGTAATGAAGGGAAGGTGGTAATGAAGGAGTAAGGTGGTAATGAAGGAGTAAGGTGGTAATGAAGGGAAGGTGGTAATGAAGGAGTAAGGTGGTAATGAAGGAGTAAGGTGGTAATGAAGGGAAGGTGGTAATGAAGGAGTAAGGTGGTAATGAAGGAGTAAGGTGGTAATGAAGGGAAGGTGGTAATGAAGGGTAAGGTGGTAATGAAGGAGTAAGGTGGTAATGAAGGGAAGGTGGTAATGAAGGAGTAAGGTGGTAATGAAGGGAAGGTGGTAATGAAGGGTAAGGTGGTAATGAAGGAGTAAGGTGGTAATGAAGGGAAGGTGGTAATGAAGGAGTAAGGTGGTAATGAAGGAGTAAGGTGGTAATGAAGGGAAGGTGGTAATGAAGGAGTAAGGTGGTAATGAAGGAGTAAGGTGGTAATGAAGGGAAGGTGGTAATGAAGGAGTAAGGTGGTAATGAAGGAGTAAGGTGGTAATGAAGGGAAGGTGGTAATGAAGGAGTAAGGTGGTAATGAAGGGAAGGTGGTAATGAAGGAGTAAGGTGGTAATGAAGGGAAGGTGGTAATGAAGGAGTAAGGTGGTAATGAAGGGAAGGTGGTAATGAAGGAGTAAGGTGGTAATGAAGGAGTAAGGTGGTAATGAAGGAGTAAGGTGGTAATGAAGGAGTAAGGTGGTAATGAAGGGAAGGTGGTAATGAAGGAAGGTGGTAATGAAGGGAAGGTGGTAATGAAGGAGTAAGGTGGTAATGAAGGAGTAAGGTGGTAATGAAGGGAAGGTGGTAATGAAGGAGTAAGGTGGTAATGAAGGAGTAAGGTGGTAATGAAGGAGTAAGGTGGTAATGAAGGAGTAAGGTGGTAATGAAGGAGTAAGGTGGTAATGAAGGAGTAAGGTGGTAATGAAGGAGTAAGGTGGTAATGAAGGGAAGGCGGTAATGAAGGGAAGGTGGTAATGAAGGGAAGGTGGTAATGAAGGAGTAAGGTGGTAATGAAGGAGTAAGGTGGTAATGAAGGAGTAAGGTGGTAATGAAGGAGTAAGGTGGTAATGAAGGAGTAAGGTGGTAATGAAGGGAAGGCGGTAATGAAGGGAAGGTGGTAATGAAGGGAAGGTGGTAATGAAGGGAAGGTGGTAATGAAGGAGTAAGGTGGTAATGAAGGAGTAAGGTGGTAATGAAGGAGTAAGGTGGTAATGAAGGGAAGGTGGTAATGAAGGGAAGGTGGTAATGAAGGGAAGGCGGTAATGAAGGGAAGGTGGTAATGAAGGTAAGGTGGTAATGAAGGGAAGGTGGTAATGAAGGGAAGGTGGTAATGAAGGGAAGGTGGTAATGAAGGGAAGGCGGTAATGAAGGAGTAAGGTGGTAATGAAGGAGTAAGGTGGTAATGAAGGGAAGGTGGTAATGAAGGGAAGGTGGTAATGAAGGAGTAAGGTGGTAATGAAGGGAAGGTGGTAATGAAGGAGTAAGGTGGTAATGAAGGAGTAAGGTGGTAATGAAGGGAAGGTGGTAATGAAGGGAAGGTGGTAATGAAGGGAAGGTGGTAATGAAGGAGTAAGGTGGTAATGAAGGGAAGGTGGTAATGAAGGAGTAAGGTGGTAATGAAGGAGTAAGGTGGTAATGATGGAGTGAGGTGGTAATGAAGGGAAGGTGGTAATGAAGGGAAGGTGGTAATGAAGGAGTAAGGTGGTAATGAAGGGAAGGTGGTAATGAAGGGAAGGTGGTAATGAAGGGAAGGTGGTAATGAAGGGAAGGTGGTAATGAAGGAGTAAGGTGGTAATGAAGGAGTAAGGTGGTAATGAAGGGAAGGTGGTAATGAAGGAGTAAGGTGGTAATGAAGGAGTAAGGTGGTAATGAAGGAGTAAGGTGGTAATGAAGGGAAGGTGGTAATGATGGAGTGAGGTGGTAATGAAGGGAAGGTGGTAATGAAGGGAAGGTGGTAATAAAGGAGTAAGGTGGTAATGAAGGGAAGGTGGTAATGAAGGAGTAAGGTGGTAATGAAGGAGTGAGGTGGTAATGAAGGGAAGGTGGTAATGAAGGGAAGGTGGTAATGAAGGGAAGGTGGTAATGAAGGAGTAAGGTGGTAATGAAGGAGTAAGGTGGTAATGAAGGGAAGGTAAGGAGCAGTGAAAGGCTGCAACAGTAGCCACCATGGACACAAAGATCGACAGAACAATCTACAGTGAACAGAGAAAGCATGAGAGATGCGCCAGCCATCTTCAGTCACCCAACATCACCCACCTCTTCTGGCAGGAGCTCCACAAAGTTGTCGGGAAAGACTCCCACTTTGCCACCAATTTCACCCTTCCACCAGCCCTCGTCCTCCAAGTTCTTGTCCAACACCATCACAACTTCGCCCTCTTGCAGAGACAGTTCGTCTGGCTGGGAAGCCGTGTAGGAGAATCGAACCCTGGCCTTCTCTCCTGAAGCAAGCCATGGCACAAGTCACCAACTTTGTCAGGGAGCAGAGGGCTGAGCAGGAGCAGACCAGAGGCAGCCAGAGGAGGAAGAGGAGGAGGAAGAAAAGCAGGAGGAACAGGAGGAGATGGAGCAGGTGAAGGGGAGGAGCAGAAGGGGGAGGAGCAGAAGTAAGAGATATAGGAGCAGGGTAGGAGGAGCAAAAGCAGGAGGAGGAGGAGCAGGAGCAGGAGCAGGAGGAGGAGGAGCAGGAGGAGGAGCAGGAGCAGGAGCAGGAGCAGGAGGAGGAGGAGCAGGAGGAGGAGCAGGAGCAGGAGGAGGAGCAGGAGCAGCAAATGTAAAAGAGTATGAGCATAAACAAGACATGGAGCAGTAGCAACTAGAGGAACCAGGACAGAAGTAACAGAAGTGAGAGGAGAGTCACAGAGCAGCATTCTCCTGATAACACTGGCCATGCTAATGGTGTCACTGTCATCACACAATGCACAAAATTATCTAAGCAGATGCATCTCCATCTGAGGTCCTTTTTTGGCCTTGACCTTGCAAGGTTTCAGTTCTGTGATGGGAACGTTCTACTGTAGTACACATGGACATGAAATTCTCATACACATGCCTTGATTTTTTCATCAGATACATCCTTATACATTACTGCAATAAGAGGAAATACTGATTTTAGAAAAACATACACAATAAACTGACAAGCCTCTGCATATTCTGTTTCCTAGTGGAGTGAAATCTCTGACGGAAATGCTCCTTCATACTCGAAACAGCATATCAAAAGTCCAAAGTGCTAAGATGAGGCGAGCAAAGTGTGAAATGGGCTAGACGGACATCCATTTTGAGCATTTTTGTTGACTGCAGAAGAATGCTTACCAGGTCTGTCTTTACGCAGTGCCACGTCCATGCCTGTGTCGACAGAATTCTGTCTTGATCCGTCCTGCAGAAAAACAAATGATAACTGTTAGTCTTCCTCTCAATTGCCAAAATTCCAATTGTTTCGAGTGACAGATCAGTCACACTGCTAGAAGTAAGCTCCTTTTCATGTTTTTTTCTCTAGGTCAACTCTGCATGGGTTTCTGGAAATGTCTTTTCATACAATAACGAATTTGTATGCCCAATCCCTCTACAATTTTGTTTCATATGGCACCAGTATTCAGGGTAAAGATTAAAATTCTATGTTCTCCAACTCTTGTTCCAAAGAGCACTCACAAATAAAGATTAGACTCCTCTGTGATAGAATTCTCATAGACATCTGGCTACAAACAGCTGACATCTCATCTAGTCACTGTTTGTGAGAAAGCTTTATGATAACCACATTTCATGGACAGAGACTAGTTGGACTCGGGTAACTACAGCCAAAATTCATCGTGCAAACAGTGCATGATACAAACTCNNNATGTACATCTAGGTGTGAAAATGGATTTTGAAGCCTCTGTGTCCCTTATTATTAGAACTACAGACCTGTAAACATGCCCCCCGGGCAATATTCACACTCTTTTGAAGTCATTTTGAAGCCACTTTGGCATGATATCTCTGCTTTATCCTTCCTGCAGGCATGTTTCTTATTGCAGATTCTTACTGGCAGTAACTTCTATTTTAAGAATATGTCAATATCTGAACTGTGCTGTATTAGTGTAAACAATGATAAAGTTGTAAAATTGCTGAAATCTTTGTTTATTTTGGCCTTCGCTCAGGGTCGCGACTTTGATGAGCAATATCTCGGGAACTAATAAAGCTAGTCACTTACTTTTTTTGTTGTTTTTCTTGTATCTGTTACCACTTTCCATAAAACACATTTCATAAACAAAAGCACAAATCTAATTTTTGACTGCCGGTACCTACTAGGAGCAATTCAGTCCAAGTTGCTTTTAATTTAACAGAGCCCACCCTAATCTGGGATACTTCAGTACTTCTACTGTGATTTGAACACAGGAATAACATCTTTACATATCCCCAGCAATTTCTGAATAAGTATTTTGATCATGCCATTCTGGTGAAGTACATACGTCTTCTGTTGAGTACTCAAAGGGTGCTTGTGTGTGTGTGTGTGTGTGTGTGTGTGTGTGTGTGTGTGTGTGTGTGTGTGTGTGTTGAAAACATACAATAGCATGTGAATGTAAGCATGCAGTACTGCGATATTATCATACAGACACTACAAAAGTTTAAGGAAAATAGACCAAGTAAGTCTGTCATTCATTAAACCCGTTCTCAATGCAGCTTAGAAATGCATAACACATTTCCCCCAAAACATTCAACAACCTAATTTCCATAATCACTGAAGCAACTTCCCAGAGAGGTAGAAAAAAAGGGAATTACAGTATACATAATCAGCATTTGAGCACAACTGACCACAGAAAACCTGGTGAATGTCGCCACTACCTTGCCAAAAGAAAGACCCATGAGACACACGATGCAACATCACAGAGGAATACACACAAATATGAAAGGCATTCCTTTACCATCGACGCATCTCGATTCTCAGCACTTAGAAAAAACTTTGTGGCACTACCTCCAAGTCACATGACAGCGATTAATAAAAAGCATTTCACCTTGCTTTTTGTTTTGTTTTGAGAGCTTTCCCTCACCCTTGCAGTGTGAATTGTGCTCTCAGTTTAACTCACTCGACTGTCGACAATGGGTTGAAAAACTCTTCATTTATAGAATTTGCATGTGTGCGATGAAACACTTATCAAACAAAACCACAACCAAAAAAAGAAAGAAAAAAAATAAAAGAACAAGAAAGAAAAAAGTTTTCACTCCTCTTACAGCCGCACTGCATTCCATTCAGCTGGCTTGCCAAGCTACAAAGGCACAACACATCTGCACAGCCAGTCCAGCCACACACACACACAGTGCACTAACTACTCTAAGCCACTTCCACCCACCCCTTTCTCAGGCTCCTGGTTGCGCTTGGTAGTGGATCTCAGCTTGATGGGCCCGCCGTCAAAGATGTTGCCCAGACCCACGCCACCAATCACCTTCCTGCCCCCCTTGCCGAGCTGCATCTCCGCCTCCTTCTCTGAGGGTGGGGCTCCTGCAGAACAAAATGGCCATGTGGGTCACCCCAATGCTGGCAGAGATAGAGCGGGAATAATGCCCGTGGAACAAGAGAGAGACGTCACCCTAATAATAGAGGCAGTGAGAGGGTGGGAGTTGTGCTAATGCATCAGGGGAGATGCATCATCCTGTTGCAGGCAGAGAGAGGGAGGGAATATGGTTGATGGAACAGAAGAGAGATATCCTGATACAGGCAGAGAAAGGGAGGGAATAAGGCTGTTGGGACAGGAGAGAGATATCACTGATGTAGGCAGAGAGAGGGGGGAATAAGGCTGTTGGGACAGGAGAGAGATATCACTGATGTAGGCAGAGAGAGGGAGGGAATAAGGCTGTTGGGACAGGAGAGGGATATCACTGATGTAGGCAGAGAGAGGGAGGGAATAAGGCTGTTGGGACAGGAGAGAGATATCACTGATGGGCAGAGAGAGGGAGGGAATAAGGCTGTTGGAACAGGAGAGGGATATCACTGATACAAGCAGAGAGAGGGAGGAAATATGGCTGATGGAACAGGAGAGAGATATCCTGATGCAGGCAGAGAGAGGGAGGGAATATGGTTGATGGAACAGGAGAGAGATATCCTGATACAGGCAGAAAAAGGGAGAGAATATGGCTGATGGAACAGGAGAGAGATATCCTGATGCAGGCAGAGAGAGGGAGGGAATATGGTTGATGGAACAGGAGAGAGATATCCAGATACAGGCAGAGAGAGGGAGGGGATGGTGCCAATGGAATAGGCGAGATACCACTAGGCAGAAAAAGGGAGGGAATATGACTGATGGAACAGGAGAGAGATATCCTGATACAGGCAGAAAAAGGGATGGAATATGGCTGATGGAACAGGAGAGAGATATCACTGATGTAGGCAGAAAAAGGGAGGGAATAGGACTGATGGAACAGGAGAGAGATCACTCATACAGGCAGAGAGAGGGAGGGAATATGGCTGATGGAACAGGAGAGAGATCACTCATACAGGCAGAGAGAGGGAGGGAATATTGCTGATGGAACAGGAGAGAGATCACTCATACAGGCAGAGAGAGGGAGGGAATATGGCTGATGGAACAGGAGAGAGATATCACTGATGTAGGCAGAAAAAGGGAGGGAATAGGACTGATGGAACAGGAGAGAGATCCCTCATACAGGCAGAGAGAGGGAGGGAATATGGCTGATGGAACAGGAGAGAGATATCACTGATGTAGGCAGAAAAAGGGAGGGAATAGGACTGATGGAACAGGAGAGAGATCCCTCATACAGGCAGAGAGAGGGAGGGAATATGGCTGATGGAACAGGAGAGAGATCCCTCATACAGGCAGAGAGGAGGGAGTCATACTGTTCAAACAGGAGGAGAGACATACACCCTGACACTGGCAGAGAAAGGGAATGATGCTAATGAAAGAGGTCAGAAATCACCCCGATTCAGGTGCTGGATGTGAGGAAGGGATGGTATGATGCTATGGCACAGTGCAGGTGGTTTAGTTCATGCAGGCAGATGGAGAGTGAGAGATGGAGAGTGAGAGAGGGGGGTGGGGGGTAGGGCGTGGCAGTGGGGGGGTGGCACAGACAGGGAGGGTGATGCTGATGGAACAGGTGAGGGAAGATGAATCAAAGCAGTGATTCACTGGTGTACCAACACTGTCAAAACAGTCTGAGATTATTTTTCTGCGTGACTGGGTATAAGTGTGTGTGTGTGTGTGTGTGTGTGCGTGCGCATGTGTTAGTGTGTGTGTGTCAGTGTGTGTGTTGTGCATGTTTGCATGCGCTTGCATGCACGTGCATATGAGAGAGAGAGAGAGAGAGAGAGAAATGGTGATAGAATGCAAAGGAGGATGAATTAGGTGATCTATCATCTGTTGTGCTAACATCAA
>JAWQFJ010000041.1:70000-80599 GCA_034096865.1 Theodoxus fluviatilis
TTCATGCATTGTGCTTTGAAAAGGGAAGTTTGATGAATGCTTTTTTAATGTTTTTAAGCTTGTTGCTGTTGTGAATGTCAAATAAAAGAATAAAATGTTTCAAACATACACCGGAAACGGCCCCAAAACATTTTGGACATTTTGGTGTCCTCTGGAAACTTTCGATTTTTCATGATCTGCATCACTGCATCGGTTTTAATCTGCGTATTTCAAACAGTCTAAGCATGCAACTCGTTGTAGAATGTGCAACAATCGTAATTAGAACCAGAATTTACCGAAAATATCGCTCAGTAAATAGCCGTTTTTTTCGAAGGGCTCATGTCCGCAGACCAACATGTTTACAGATTCGATTTCGTCGGTCTTGGTGCTTTGAATGGCATCCATTTTGGATGAAAACGATAGTTTCGTATTCGAGGAAATAAAAGCAGTGTGTTACATTTGAGTCAGAATCTGCGAAGTTATTATATCTTGCAGCAAAACAAAACGATGAAGTTTAATGTCCGAATGTTACGTTTGACCAATTTCGTTATTTTTGCAATTTTCACAAAGAAGTTCGCGAGCATTTGATACGAAAGCGTGGAAACCACTAGCTTTGCTTCTACGGCATTTCCGGTCTGTGGATTCGATTGTGAATTATGGAGACGACGATCCGAAAAGGTAAGAAAATATTTTACTGTCTGCTCAGGGCAAGATGTTACGCGTGACCTGTTGTTACGTTTTACAGATAATTCTTCTCTCTGCGAATTGAATTAGCTTATAATAACTGCTTGCTACTTTTGGGAGGCAAATATGATGGAAGAAAAATACAATCCTCTGGCCAGTTTTTGTCCCGCAGGTTTTTAGTGACCAAATGTGGAGAAATCACTGATCTCGGACATGGTTCTGTTTATATCCGTGTTACGATTCAGGAGGACACGTTCATGTCAGTGTAACAATTTAGGAAGAGACGTTTATGCCCTTGTAACGATTGTAGCCAAAGCTGAAAAAATGCATTTGGGTTAGCAGGGGTCCTGAAGGAATATTTTCATGGGACTGTTTTATCCCCCACCCCCACCCCCAACAACAACGAAAAAAAAAGAATCGAAGATTATTTTTTTAATTATTGGATTTTGCAAGGAGTTTACGTACAACCAATTACATTTTTGATTGAATTGAGAACCTTGACAATCTTGGATTTTACTTTTCAAATCTGAATATTTTCTGTTGTTTTTGCCAGTAGAAACAGAAAGTTATTGGTTGTTTTGTGTTGCAGGTGTTGGGGTGTGAAACATCCGAAGTGTATGTGAGGTTCATGTGTCAGGCCGAGGACTTCTTCTTTTGGGACAGCTGCCCAGAAGAATATTGGGAGGATATGCTGGTTTTCCTGTGCAAATCAAAGAAAGTCAACATTGAAATAGACACCAAGCGGTCTACAAACTGCTGCCAGCTGTACTTCTTTAAATGACTTTGCCTTGAAGGCTAAGATTTCATGATAGTGCCATATTGTGTTTGTTGTTTTGACATGGTATCAATGTTTGTCAAGTATACCCTTTTCCTGTTTCATTGTGTTGCTATTTAGGATAAGATATGTTTTGAAAAGAAAACAAGCCATGTTTTCTAACACATACCATTAAGATTAAAATTTTTATAATTTGCTGTTTGATAATCAGATTCTAATTGAGTGCATTGAATCTTTTCCTGTCCAGCTATAGAGCGTAACGCAAGACAGGTAGAACGCTATTTTGACCTGGTTTTGAACATGATATTACTTTTGATTGCATTTTAATGTTTTATATGTACCTAGTCTTTAGGTTAAAAATGTATTCTGAATGTCTATTTGAATATTGTAGTTATTTTTGACATTTTGATTGATTTCATGTCCACTGACTCCATGTAACACGTGACAGGTAGAACGCAGATTTGACCTGTTTTTAACATGATGTTACTTTTTTGTGGGTTTTGATGTTCCATAATTACCTAATCTTCAAAATATTACTGTATCCAAAAGGTTTATTTAATATTATAGTTGTCATTTTTGACATTTTGAATGATTTCATGTCCACTGACTCCATGTAACACGTGACAGGTAGAACGCAGATTTGACCTGTTTTTAACATGATGTTACTTTTTTGTGTGTTTTGATGTTCCATAATTACCTAATCTTCAAAATATGACTGTATCCAAAAGGTTTATTTAATATTATAGTTGTCATTTTTGACATTTTGAATGATTTCATGTCCACTGACAACAGTGTAACACGTGACAGGTAGAATGCTGTTATGACTTGCTTTGAACATGTTTTGCTATTGTTTCTGTTTCCATACTCCAGAAAGAACCCAATCTTTAGATTGTAACTGAAAAGTTAGTGAATGTATAACATTCTGGTTGTTATTTCAAATATTATGAACATTTTCATGTCCATCAACATTTTGTAACACGTGACCGGTACAGCAACATGTTTAACTAGTTTTAGCAAACTTTAAACACTTTTAGGGATATGTTTATCATCTGTCAGTGTTTCTGTTGAAGTGTTATATTTTATTTATTTGTTTATACTTCTTGTGGTTACTCAGCAGAAAGTATCAGTTTTGACTTTTATGATTTTTGAGCGTCTTGCGATATTACGTGACGCTGCATTCAAGATTTGGCTCCAAATGTACTTTTAAAGACTGATAATGCTTCTGCTGGGTCTGTTCACTAGAAATAAATCAACACCAGTTGTATGAAATGATATTAATGGCTTCTGTGGTCAGTTTTGCTGCACATGTGGCTTTTCTCAATATTAGCGTATCATGGCATATTATCAAACAGTACACATTTCCCAAATGCACAAACCATTCTTTTATTACAAAAATGTGTTCATCAAAGACTAAAGTATCACTTCAAACACAAAAAATAATCAACTGAAAAGGTTTATTTTGTCACAAATGTCCAAGCACCCCCCCCCCAGCACGTTTTGGCACAGCCTCATATATATATGCTACATGTACATACATATATGTGCATTCATGGGTGCACTTACACACACACACACACACACACACACACACACACACACACAAAACACACACACACACCCCTCTATGAATACACTCATGGGCAATTCATACTCCTTTGCCTACCATCTACAAACTCATGATTCAACAGTGCTCAACACTTTCCAGAGAGAACACCAATTATGAATTAGTAGGCAACAAAATATTTAAGAGACAAATAGTTTTCACAGCAAATATTTCCATTTCGAGTAGGACAAATGTTCTGGGCTTCATGGACAAACTTGCCATGAACGCTCATCTATGTAAAACTTTGCATACTTATTAATTAATACATTAATATCTGTGAGAACTGCCCTCATACCCTGAACCACTGCCCAGTCAACTGCCCATCGTGACAAGCACAGTCCTACCTTGACGAAGTTTTCTGGGAACATTCCCTTCTTGCCATTGAGTTCCCCCTCCCACCATCCTCCCTCCTCCTGCACCACATTCTTGATGATGTCCCCCACTCGCAGTGACAGCTCATCCTCCTGCTCTTTGTCATAGTCATACTCCACAATCACCTCTGCAACAGCAGATGGGAAACACATCATCATCATCATCATCATCATCAACAATAACAACAGGACAAGAACAAAAACAACAGCAACAACAAAAACAAAAACAACAGCAATAGCAACAACAGCAGCTGCAGCAGCAGTGGCATCATCACTGTCATCGTTGTTGTCGTCATCATCATCATCATCATCATTATCAGAAGAAACTACTTTTCACACATAAGACAGGACTGGCATTAATTGGGTGTTGTCTTATACTTCACTATGAAATCTGAAAGTGTAATAACAGATAGGAAAACACTCCTCCACCACCAGCACTATCATCATCATCATCATCATCATCATCATCATCATCATCATTAATAATCATTTTCTTTCACATATGCAACTACTTTTCACAACCTTCCTTCACCACCACCTATACAGTTACAGATAAGTACTGATCAAAGCTGCCTTAAAACTCTTAAGGTCCTTCAAGTCATGCATGTGCTTCATTCCCCAGTCCTGTAAGGAT
The DNA here is from genome assembly GCA_034096865.1 of Theodoxus fluviatilis. Lineage (NCBI taxonomy): Eukaryota > Metazoa > Mollusca > Gastropoda > Cycloneritida > Neritidae > Theodoxus > Theodoxus fluviatilis. Next base: position 74,047 of record JAWQFJ010000041.1, read on the forward strand.
TATGCAATTTGTAGGGGAAAAATCAGACAAGTAACAGTCACGTGGGGTGGGCAGCTATGGGTGGTACAGGATTGAGCAGGGTGGGTGGTAATGGGCAGTACAGGATTGAGCAGGGTGGGCGGTAATGGGCAGTACAGGATTGAGCAGGGTGGGCAGCTATGGGTGGTACAGGATTGAGCAGGGTGGGCGGTAATGGGCAGTACAGGATTGAGCAGGGTGGGCGGTAATGGGCAGTACAGGATTGAGCAGGGTGGGCGGCTATGGGCAGTACAGGATTGAGCTGGGTGGGCAGCTATGGGTGGTACATGATTGAGCAGGGTGGGCAGCTATGGGTGGTACAGGATTTAGCGGGGTAGGCAGCTATGGGCAGTACAGGACTGAGCAGGGTGGGTGGCTATGGGCGGTACAGGATGGAGCAGGGTGGGCGGCTATTGGCAGTACAGGATGGAGCAGGGTGGGCGGCTATGGGTGGTACAGGATGGAGGAGGGTGGGGGCTATGGGCAGTACAGGATGGAGCAGGGTGGGCAGCTATGGGCAGTACAGGATGGAGCAGGGTGGGCAGCTATGGGCGGTACAGGATGGAGCAGAGTGGACGGCTATGGGTGGTACAGGATGGAGGAGGGTGGGGGCTATGGGCAGTACAGGTTGGAGCAGGGTGGACCGCTATGGGCAGTACAGGATGGAGCAGGGTGGGCAGCTATGGGCAGTACAGGATGGAGCAGGGTGGGCGGCTATGGGTGGTACAGGACTGAGCAGGGTGGGCGGCTATGGGCAGTACAGGATGGAGCAGGGTGGGCGGCTATGGGCGGAACAGGACTGAGCAGGGTGGGCGGCTATGGGCAGTACAGGATGGAGCAGGGTGGGCGGCTATGGGCAGTACAGGATGGAGCAGGGTGGGCGGCTATGGGTGGTACAGGATGGAGCAGGGTGGGCGGCTATGGGTGGTACAGGATGGAGCAGGGTGGACCGCTATGGGCAGTACAGGACTGAGCAGGGTGGGCAGCTATGGGCAGTACAGGATGGAGCAGGGTGGGTGGCTATGGGCAGTACAGGATGGAGCAGGGTGGACCGCTATGGGCAGTACAGGACTGAGCAGGGTGGGTGGCTATGGGCAGTACAGGATGGAGCAGGGTGGGCGGCTATGGGCGGAACAGGATGGAGCAGGGTGGGCGGCTAGTGGCAGTACAGGATGGAGCAGGGTGGACCGCTATGGGCAGTACAGGATGGAGCAGGGTGGGCGGCTATGGGCAGTACAGGATGGAGCAGGCTGGGCGGCTATGGGCACTACAGGATTAAGTAGGATGGGCGGCTATGGGCAGTACAGGATTGAGCAGGGTGGGCGGTAATGGGCAGTACAGGATGGAGCAGGGTGGGCGGCTATGGGCAGTACAGGATGGAGCAGGATGGACCGCTATGGGCAGTACACGATGGAGCAGGGTGGGCGGCTATGGGCAGTACAGGATGGAGCAGGGTGGGCGGCTATGGGCAGTACACGATGGAGCAGGGTGGGCGGCTATGGGCAGTACAGGATGGAGCAGGGTGGGCGGCTATGGGCGGTACAGGATGGAGCAGGGTGGGCGGCTATGGGCAGTACAGGATGGAGCAGGGTGGGCGGCTATGGGCGGTACAGGATGGAGCAGGGTGGGCGGCTATGGGCGCTACACGATGGAGCAGGGTGGGCGGCTATGGGCAGTACAGGATGGAGCAGGGTGGGCGGCTATGGGTGGTACAGGATGGAGCAGGGTGGGCGGCTATGGGCAGTACAGGACTGAGCAGGGTGGACCGCTATGGGCAGTACAGGATGGAGCAGGGTGGGCAGCTATGGGCGGTAAAGGATGGAGCAGGGTGGGCGGCTATGGGCGGTACAGGACTGAGCAGGGTGGACCGCTATGGGCAGTACAGGATGGAGCAGGGTGGGCAGCTATGGGCGGTACAGGATGGAGCAGGGTGGGCAGCTATGGGCAGTACAGGACTGAGCAGGGTGGGCAGCTATGGGCAGTACAGAATGGAGCAGGGTGGGCAGCTATGGGCGGTACAGGATTGAGCAGGGTGGGCAGCTATGGGCGGTACAGGATTGAGCAGGGTGGGCAGCTATGGGCAGTACAGGACTGAGCAGGGTGGACCGCTATGGGCAGTACAGGACTGAGCAGGGTGGGCGGCTATTGGCAGTACAGGATGGAGCAGGGTGGGCAGCTATGGGCAGTACAGGACTGAGCAGGGTGGGCGGCTATTGGCAGTACAGGATGGAGCAGGGTGGGCAGCTATGGGCAGTACAGGATGGAGCAGGGTGGGCAGCTATGGGCAGTACAGGATGGAGCAGGGTGGGCAGCTATGGGCAGTACAGGATGGAGCAGGGTGGGCGGCTATGGGCAGTACAGGATTGAGCAGGGTGGGCAGCTATGGGCAGTACAGGATGGAGCAGGGTGGGCAGCTATGGGCAGTACAGGATGGAGCAGGGTGGGCAGCTATGGGCGGTACAGGATTGAGCAGGGTGGACCGCTATGGGCAGTACAGGACTGAGCAGGGTGGGCGGCTATTGGCAGTACAGGATGAAGCAGGGTGGGCAGCTATGGGCAGTACAGGATGGAGCAGGGTGGACGGCTATGGGCAGTACAGGATGGAGCAGGGTGGGCGGTAATGGGCAGTACAGGATGGAGCAGGGTGGACCGCTATGGGCAGTACAGGATGGAGCAGGGTGGGCAGCTATGGGCGGTACAGGATTGAGCAGGGTGGACCGCTATGGGCAGTACAGGATGGAGCAGGGTGGGCGGTAATGGGCAGTACAGGATGGAGCAGGGTGGGTGGCTATGGGCGGTACAGGATTGAGCAGGGTGGGCGGCTATGGGCGGTACAGGGCTGAGCAGGGTGGGTGGTAATGGGCATGCAGGATCTTAAGAGTAAAGTAACAGAATGGCTGTAATGACTGAAGGAAATCAAGTGCTCTATCAACCTCTGCAGGCTATGTAAGGCCACTGATCATTAAAGCACAAGAGCTGGCTAGAGCAAGAGCGAGTTCGGTCTCCAACTCCCAAGTTCTTCACCTCTTCCAAATTCCGTAGGGAGACACGTGTGTGTGTGTGTGTGTGTGTGTGTGTGTGTGTGTGTATCCTTACCCAATAGCTTACTGAGGGGGGTTGTAATAAGAGACAGGAAAACCATGTCATTATAACACTTCAAAGTTACAGCAAAAGCTGACAGGAAAAAATCTCTCACGTGGTCACTGTCCTGCTCCACAATGACCTCAGCTATAAAAATACAGGAATTCCTTTTTCTATAATGCAGAAAAACACTGTCACCATCATACTCCATCTTCACCTTTGAAATGACACACTTAAAATGGTGCCAGGAAAACTTTAAAAGGTTTTAATTTATTAACAAATACTTGAAATTCACCTCATCAATAATATTCAACAAAACTCAGTCAGCCCCATATATAAACATCATCTTTGCATTAAATTTAAAAGGAAAAAAAACTCCCTAACACAGTATGAGTATATATATCTCCATAGTTTAACCTTTACCTACGTAACCTAGGCATCAATATTGGGACTGTTTGGTCTGTCAGAGCACAAAACAAAACACCTATATTTCAAGGACGAGACACCTACCCTTTTCTTCGACACATGGCCTTCTAACTATCCAATAATGGCCTTCTTACTATCCAATAATCAATGGCCTTCTAACTATCCAATAATGGCCTTCTAACTTAACTATCCAATAATGGCCTTCTAACTATCCAATAATGGCCTTCTAACTATCCAATAATGGCCTTCTAACTATCCAATAATGGCCTTCTAACTATCCAATAATGGCCTTCTAACTATCCAATAATGGCCTTCTAACTATCCAATAATCAATAATTAAAATATATAGCAAAATCTATACCAGAAGTACTCACAATGGAACAAAGAACAATTTCATGTAATTAGTGCCTGAATTCAGGGGGTCTGCTGCCCTTCACCACTTTAAACAGGAACAAGTTCAGTTGTAAGATTTTTCAGCTCTGAGGAGGGTCTTTAGGCTTTTCTGGAAACCAGAGAGAGATTGAGCAGCTCTCAGCATGTCTGGAAGTGGGAGCAGCTCTCAGCATGTCTGGAAGTGGGAGCAGCTCTCAGCATGTCTGGAAGTGGGAGCAGCTCTCAGCATGTCTGGAAGTGGGAGCAGCTCTCAGCATGTCTGGAAGTGGGAGCAGCTCTCAGTCTCAGCATGTCTGGAAGTGGGAGCAGCTCTCAGCATGTCTGGAAGTGGGAGCAGCTCTCAGCATGTCTGGAAGTGGGAGACCGTTCCAAAGTCTTGGGGCTGCTGAACTGAAAGCCCTCTCTCCACATTTCTTGGTTTTCACTCAGATGAACGCTGAGCAGATCTGAGATGGCTGGCCAGCCTGTAAAGGCTGATCAAGTAATTACGAAAGGCATTCCCTTCTTGTTCAGGCATTTGTATGCAAGTGTCAAGATCATGATGATGATCCGTTTCTGAACTGAGAGCCAATGCTGAATGCAGGTCTTGCAGCACTGGAGTGGTTTGATCAACCTTCCTCACTTTTATTACCATTCAGACAGCTGAGTTTTGTACATACTGTACATGTATGTAGTTTGCACAGTGTCTTCCTTGGGAGACCATGCAGCAAGGCATTGCAGTAGTCCAGTCTGTCAACTATCAAGGAATGAATCACCTGCTTTGTAACATCTTCAGTCAAATACCTTCACATCTGATTGAAGTTGTGCAGGTGGTACAAACAGGACTGACACACAAAAGTGATATGGTCAGCAGAGTCATATTTCCTGTCACAGATCAGCAAGGTCATATTTCCTGTCACAAATCAGCAAGGGCATATTTCCTGTCACAGATCAGCAAGGTCATATTTCCCGTCACAGGTCAGCAAGGTCATATTTCCTGTCACAGGTCAGCAAGGTCATATTTCCTGTCACAGATGATTCCCAAGTTTCCTGCTGCCTGGCCAGGTGTTACACCAGCACTACCCAGCCTGATTGGTACAGGTGACATCTGAGCAAGCATCTGCTGGGAACCAATGAGTGCCACTCCAGTTTTGTCCTCATTCAGTTTCAGGAAGTTCCCAAACCAAGTTTCACCTCCTGTAAGCAGCTTTCAAGCCACAGCACACAGCAGGAAGCTTTCTTGCGCTCTGCAGTGATGTAGACCTGACTGTCATCAGCGAACGTGTGAGCTGGTACTCCATGTTTCCTAAAGACATCACTCAGTAGAAACATGTAGAATTGCAGATCTATGTATAACAGCATCGGTCCAAGAACTGAACCTTGGGGAACTCTGTAGAATATTGTGTTGGGAGATGCATAGGGAGACATGGTAAATCTAATCTTACCAACTAATGGGGGGAGTAAAGAAAATATCATGGACCCAATGGCTATCATCTTACTGCCCATGTCTCAGTCTTTTTCCTCCTGAATTGAAGGACTTTGTAGATAAACTATGCAACGATGATGGGTGGATGGATGAATGGTGTTTTACGGCCTATCAGCCTTTGTAGGCTATAAAGGCCATTAAGCACAAAAATCACTTGAACAGTTTGGAGTTAATGCAAATCAAATAACTGTGTCCCTAGTTAGTCGCCTCTTACGAATCGCGTAGGGAGACGCGGTGGGTCAATTCTTACCCCGAACCCACAGGGGGATCTATGCAACGAACAAAATATATTCTTGATGGCTATCAAGGCACACAAAGAAAGTTGTTTGTTTCCAGTCAACGGTGATCAAGGAATTGTGTGCTGTCCCATCTTTCCTGCATTATGAACACTCTGGGAATCCACTATTCAAATAAAAAAATCAGTTTGTTCAGTAAAAGAGAAATCATGATTTATGTTTAATCTGGCCTCTTCTAATAGTTCTATTAATAATAAAAATAAAAATAAAAATAATAATAATAATAATAATAATAATAATAATAATAATAATAATAATAATAATAATAATAATAATAATAATAAAATTTAAAAAATTAAAAATAATAATAATAATTTTAAAAGTTCAGGCCAACAACCCCCATGTTGCTGTAACCACAACTAAGTCAGTGTGTACAAAATGTTTCTACATTTCTACCAAAAAAGTTATAAATCTTTCTTTAAACTGGAAAAAAAATTCCTTCGGTCTACCTAACTTTTGTTTTGTTTTTGGGTCATGTTATCTGAAACAAACAATCCACCACCCGCACCCCACCCCTAATCCACTGAGTGGTCATAACATTGTATCTATGTCATAATTGGTTTTTCTATCTAGGCATGGTAGTTAATTTCACTCACAGAGTCACACCAAATAAGATGCTCTAACAAGAGCCACGGGCAGACATTCTAGATAGAGTTTTGCAGTTTCAATCTTAAATTGAGAATATCTGTGGCTTTCTTTCATGATGAAGGCCCAAACCCTTTACTAGCAAACTTTTAGACACTTGCTCTGTTAGTTAACATCACACCCATGGTCTCATCTGCATTTGCACCTTAACAGTGAGATAACCTGTTTTCATGGTGAGACTCCACAATCAATCAAGAGCACATTTTACCCAAGATAACTCTTTGGTAAC
>JAWQFJ010000042.1:0-34691 GCA_034096865.1 Theodoxus fluviatilis
GTGTTGGGAGAGTCGTGGTTGATAGACTGCTCCTTGTATTGCAGGCTACCAGTAGTTGCCGTACCGGCTTTCTACTAGTTGTCGGGTGCTACTGTGTCAACTGGGTGGTTGCACGTTGTACCGTTTCTCCTTCTTCTTCGCCTGAGTTGCTACTCCTCTATCGAGAGAGGATTGGTTTCGTCTGTATAGACGTGGCCTGCCAGTTTGCCTGCCAGCCTGCCTACCAGCGGCTTGCCAGCTCGTCTGCCAGCCATCCCTTAGCCCGAGTCTACGGAGAGACGAGGGCTGGGCGATTTCCGTCGCCGAGGACACGTCGTGGTCAGCAAACCACACCTGTCGCTTGTACCTGCACTGTTCTGCAGGGAGGGCGATTTCTGTCGCCGAGGACACGTCGTGGTCAGCAAGCCACACCTGTCGCTTGTGCCTGCACCGTGCTGCAGGGAGTTTTGGAAGTTCTGCTGTGTGTGAACTACCAGTGAGTGCTATGACGTTGGAGAGTTGTTTGGTCGAAACTGGTAAGAGAATTTGTTCTCCCTCTCTTCGTCTAGTCTCAGAGTTCTCGTTGCCGTCGTTATAAGCACTGGGAGCTTTTAACAGGACTTTGTTTGAACATTGAATTGTTGTGGACGGTTGTTTCCTTTCATGGGAGAATTCCCGTACGGATGGAGTAGTCGAGAAAGTGTTTGGCGTCATCAGACGCGGGGTCATTGATGACGTGTCTGGTGTGTGACTTTAATTCTACAGAGGAGTTCTTCCGTCGGCTGTTCGGAGTCGAGGCCTTAAGAGTGGTTAGGCGTGTCTTGTATTTGAAGACGCCGCCCCTGTTTTGTTCTGAGGCACTAGAGTTGAATTGTTGTGTGTGAGTGTGAGCTCATCCTTATTGGAGAATTGTTAGATCCTTTCTTTGGGGGAATCCTTTAGCTGGGGTTGGGTTTGTCTTTATAATAAAATTTGTTTCATTGTTTTCCCAGTGCCCGGGTTTTCATTTATCTTGTTGTTTATTAAATTTATATACTTAGTGATCTCAGGAATGTGGTGATTGGGGTTTTGTTGAAAATCTCCCCCCTTGGTTAATTAAATTTATTTAATGACTTAAAAGAAAGGGGATACTGCCACAGATTGGTTACCTATAAATAGGACCCCCTGTATCCTTGCTCCTTGCATTTAGATACTGACTTATCTCTATATCAGACTGAAACATATAAATCTTCATAAGAACTGGAAGCAAGATGCCGCCCACTCCCAAGAAGAAGCTGGCCCTGCCAGAGGTTGCGGAGGAAAACAGTCCGAAGAAGAGGAAGCACAATGAGAGGGAAACAAAAGAGGAACCTGCTCAGCTTGAGTAGTCTTGGATTGGGTCTTTGGGAGTCATGTTGTTGCGTACCTGGGCTAAACACAATATACATGTGTGGCCTGGCTGTGGAACTCTCGCCACCGTTTGTGGCATAACTAGTAATTTGCATCGCTTCTTAATGTCAGAATTGTGCAAAACACGCCTGCTGCTGCAAGAAAATTACCAGAACCAGCCCATACGAGCAAGACCACCTAGACAGTGAGCAAGGACTCCCAGAGCAGCTGCCGCATGAGGAAGAGGAGCTGCCGCACAAAGAAGAGGAGCTGCCGCACGAGAAAGCCCACCAGAAAGAACAACTGCTGCAGAACCAGCAGAAGAATATACATGTGTGGCCTGGCTGTGGAACTCTTGCCACCGTTTGTGGCATAACTAGTAATTTGCGTCGCTTCTTAATGTCAGAATTGTGCAAAACACGCCTGCTGCTGCAAGAAAATGACCAGAACCAGCCCATACGAGCAAGACCACCTAGACAGTGAGCAAGGACTCCCAGAGCAGCTGCTGCAGAACCAGCAGAAGAATATACATGTGTGGCCTGGCTGTGGAACTCTCGCCACCGTTTGTGGCATAATTAGTAATTTGCATCGCTTCTTAATGTCAGAATCGTGCAAAACACGCCAAAAACAAGAAGGGCAAAGCCCATACGACTCACATGCTTGACCTTGACCTTTACATGACCTTGACCTTCAGGTGACCTTCAAGGTCAAGGCCAATCAACTACACCTAGCAATGACATCATACACTAAACTAAGAAATGCTTTACACATTTTTCCTACCAAAATACATGTGGCCTTGACCCAAGGTCAAGGTCATTCAAGGTCATGCAACAAAAAGCTGTTAATTCAAGACATAGGAAGCACAATGGTGCTTATTGCCACTTTCTACCATGAGATATGGTCACTTTTAGTGGTTCACTACCCCATTTTGGTCACATTTCATAAGGGTCAAAGTGACCTTGACCTTGATGATATGTGACCAAATGTGTCTCATGATGAAAGTATAACATGTGCCCCACATAATTATTTAGTTTGAAACAGTTATCTTCCATAGTTCAGGGTCAAGGTCACTTCAAAATATGTATACAATCCAACTTTGAAGAGCTCCTGTGACCTTGACCTTGAAGCAAGGTCAACCAAACTGGTATCAAAAGATAGGGATTACTTTGCCCTATATACCAAATATAGGTGAGGTATCCAATCTCAAAAACATCAGAGAAAATTGAGAAAATGTGAAAAATGGCTGTTTTTTAGACAACATTTATGGCTCCTGCGACCTTGACCTTGAAGCAAGGTCAAGTCACTATGTATGTTTTTTGAGGCCTTGTCATCATACACCATCATGCCAAATTGGGTGTTGATAGACTTAATAGTCTCCGAGAAATATCCAACGTTTAAGTTTTTTACGCCCGGACGGACGGACGGACAACACGGGTGAGTACATAGACTCACTTTTGCTTCGCATGTGAGTCAAAAAAAGTTGGAGGAACATCAATTTTTATCCCTATGAAATATTGGTGTAATACTGAACATTTGCTTTCCAGGCAGAAATGTGACATGGATGACATGTTATCTTTTCATCAAGATTTAGCATAATTAACTTGCTAAGTTTAACACCATCGGAGTGCCTCTCCTTACGGTGACACCGTTCTGTCTGTGCTATGATCTTGTCTTCAGGAACAGACGTCCATAAAAGATAGAACACACTTGGACACCTTCCACACAGCGACAGACTCAGCAGAATGTCACAAACAACACAATATAGTCAACAGAAACTACTCCACACCTTGGTACAGTGACGGCTGGAGAGGCCGAGCTGCCTACAAGTGGTGTGGGCTGTGAGGCCTACAAAACCCCTAGCTCCCACCTCGGCAGGAAGGACAGTGGTAGTAAGGCAGAAACAGGATAATGACAAGATGGGAAAGTAGCAGGAAATTCCTCATGGAGTGAGGCAAAGCATGGTCTTCAGAGGAAGGGCCCCCATCAACAAGTGTTTTTGGCCATTTAGGTAGTAGCACCAAGTTAAAACAAGAAGGGCAAAGCCCATACCACTCACATGCTTGACCTTGACATGACCTTGACCTTCAGGTGACCTTCAAGGTCAAGGAACTAAACCTAGCAATGACATCATACACTAAACTAAGAAATGCTTTACACATTTTTCCTACCAAAATACATGTGGCCTTGACCCAAGGTCAAGGTCATTCAAGGTCATGCAACAAAAAGCTGTTAATTCAAGACATAGGAAGCACAATGGTGCTTATTGCCACTTTCTACCATGAGATATGGTCACTTTTAGTGGTTCACTACCCCATTTTGGTCACATTTCATAAGGGTCAAAGTGACCTTGACCTTGATGATATGTGACCAAATGTGTCTCATGATGAAAGTATAACATGTGCCCCACATAATTATTTAGTTTGAAACAGTTATCTTCCATAGTTCAGGGTCAAGGTCACTTCAAAATATGTATACAATCCAACTTTGAAGAGCTCCTGTGACCTTGACCTTGAAGCAAGGTCAACCAAACTGGTTTCTAAAGATAGGGCTTACTTTGCCCTATATACCATATATAGGTCAGGTATCCAATCTCAAAAACGTCAGAGAAAATGGAGAAAATGTGAAAAATGGCTGTTTTTTAGACAACATTTATGGCCTCCGCGACCTTGATCTTGAAGCAAGGTCAAGTCACTATGTATGTTTTTTGAGGCCTTGTCATCATACACCATCATGCCACATTTGGTATTGATAGACTTAATAGTCTCTGAGAAAAATTCAATGTTAAAGTTTTCGGACGCCCGGACGGACGAAACGGGTGAGTACATAGACTCACTTTTGCTTCGCATGTGAGTCAAAAACTCGTCAAGTTTTTCTTTCATGCTAATCCACTTTTGAGCATCAAACTTGATGCGTTCAATGTGGAAGTCATCTCTACACACGACCAAAAAGTCACACCATTTCAGACCAGTGACAGCCATCTGGCCCATAACTTGATGGTAGTATGGTGTTCCTGGTTTGAGTTTGTAACCATCAGCCATTTTCTTCAGGTAGGGACAGTGTGCATAGGAGTCATGGCTGGGACATTTTATCTCCAACAGTCCGAAAGGTGGGTCAGCTGAGCCATCATGCACCTTTCTGTCTGGTGATGCCCCCAGGTGTGGTGCACCGACATTGAAAAAAAACCCAGTTCTCAGCACATTATGCCCTGTCAGTTCTGCGTACATTTTAGCAGCAGCAGGCGTTCTTCATTTGCTTGGTCTAAATCCCCTTGTTCTTCAACAAATCAGTAGCCAACTTTTCATGGGTAGCTTTTCGTACAACGACTCTGTGGAAATTACTAGCAGTAAGTCTGTTCTTTCTTACACTCTTCCACAAAGGCGTCTTTGACTGCATGCGTGTCTTCTGTTCTATGTCAATGCATACTTCTTCCTCAAACTGCATCGCCATCCACATGTCATGATGCTCTGGTCTCGCCAAAGCACATAATAGTGACAAACCTGTGGGGCAGAGAACATGGATGGAAACTGAGGGGCTGTTTTGTCAAACACAAAGTCTATCTCATCTGAAACATGATTTTGGCATGCCAGAACTGACTTTGATGGCACACTGCCGAAAACATCAAGATGGACATCCGGCTGTGTGTCTGCACCTTTGAACAACCACAAACATTGTGGCTCATTATCTAAGTTGGAGAGCTTACCTGTAAGGCTATCTCTCAACGTTTGAACAGGGATCTGTGGTTGGATGGGGCAATACAAAGTTGGCACAATGCCTTCTGTTATTCGGGGTTTTTTGGGGGGCGGTCCTTTTTCTGTTTTTTGTTTTACTCACGAGACAGTCACGTTGTGCACGTTTGCTGGTGTGATTCCCAAGTCCCGACTTGGGATGTGCCACTGCTGTGGTTTTGAGGTCTTACTCTGCGTTGGTGGGACCGCCTTGTAGCCAAGCTTCTGGAATGATGCCAAACAGTAGAGGAGAGCGACAATGTGGCTGCATCTGGCTTTGCCTGCTTTGCACTCACAGGTTGAGGACTGGACATCCAGCTCACCGTCTTTCTTGCCCCAAACCATCTGAAAAATAATAGCCATAAAAAAACATTCGATGGCAGCAAACGAATGTACATAAGCAAGCAGACACACACACACACACACACACACACACACACACACACACACACACACACACACACACACACATGAAAACATTTACACATCATTGCATGTCTCAGCAAGTCTTTCCCTGTCTCCAATTTGTTTTTGAATTGACTGAATAAACCTCATCAATACAAAAACGTCAGTAAAGCAAGTTGGAATAGCCTCACATAAAAACAAAGTTATAGGTTAGGTTTAGTTGTGAATCTACATACCTGAATTCTGTATGGTCTTTCATTCTTGGAAAACGACCGGTAGGAGAAAGCTCCAACACCGCAACTGTCTCCGTTGTCCTTCACTGAAAACAAAAAGCATTATCAATTTCTGTATCTGTACATATGTACTATCAATCATGTTTAGGTTCACTCAACAACCTTGGAAGGAATAATCCCTGCATTAAATACACTATGAAAATGGGAAAATATGACTTAAATCTTACTGTATGCAATGAAGAGAGAGACTTGGGAGTCACTTTTGACCCTAAACTGTCATTCGACCCACACATTCAAGCTTCTATAAACAAGGCTAATCAGATGATTGGAGTTATCAAAAGAACCTTTATATATTTAAACAAGGACATTTTTGCTCAGCTATACAAAGCTATTGTTCGTCCAAGACTTGAGTATGGTACCCACATTTAAAAAGACAGTCAGAGGCTGTGGGCTACCAAGTTGTTGAGTGAATGTAGGGAAATATCTTACAGCGAGCGCTTAGAGTATTTGAATCTGCACTCACTAAAAGGAAGAAGGATTCGTGGTGACCTAATAGTAGGTACTTGCACTAAATTTTCAAACCCAATGTATTGAAATCAAATTAGGCTCAAATTAAAGAGATTCAAGTGACAAACACAGTGGTATAAAAAGTATCTCTCTATCTTAATTAGTTATAAAGTTATGAGTGGAAATGTGACGAAAAAAGGGGGGGTATTTTATATAGGAACTGGGTCCAAAATCTGTGACTGAATTTTGGGGGTTGACCTAGTAAAATGTCTGTAACTTTGTTAAAATACATGCAATTAAATTGAAATTTTCAAGAGAAGTAGTTCACTCTATACTGGTATAACCAGTCTATAATTAATTATGCTAAAACTCTTACAAAAGCTACAAATTCATCATTTTATGCATGATACATGATATTATTACTTGATATATTCTAAGTAATTTGCCAAAAAATGTGCCATTGCCGCAGATATTTTTATTTTAAAACTCCCCCCAAAATTACAATTGAATGCTTGAGTAATTTTGATATTACACAAGTCATAATTAGATTACATATATGCTTAATAACTGAGGTGCTGAAAAATGTTACATCATATAAAATACATTAACACAAGAACGGCAAAGCCCATATGACTAACATGCTTGACCTTGACCTTAGGTGTCCTTCAAGGTCAAGGTCAAACAACTAAACCTAGCAATGACAGCATACACTAAGAACTTCTTTTACCTACCAAAATACATGTGACCTTGACCCAAGGTCAAGGTCATCCAAGGTCATGAAACACAAAGCTGTTAATTCAAGACATAGGAAGCACAATGGTGCTTATTGGCACTTTCTACCATGAGGTATGGCCGCTTTTAGTGGTTCACTACCCCATTTTGGTCACATTTCATAAGGGTCAAAGTGACCTTGACCTTGATGATATGTGACCAAATGTGTCTCATGATGAAAGTATAACATGTGTACTACGTTGTTATGAAGTTTGGAAGAGTTATCTTCCATAGTTCAGGGTTAAGGTCACTTCAAAATATGTATACAATCCAACTTTAAAGAGCTCCTGTGACCTTGACCTTGAAGCAAGGTCAATCAAATTGGTATCAAAAGATAGGGATTACCTTGCCCTATACACCATATATAGGTTAGGTATCCAATCTCAAAAACTTCTGAGAAAATTGGGAAAATGTTAAAAATGGCTGTTTTTGAGACAACATTTACGGCCCCTGCGACCTTGACCTTGAAGCAAGGTCAAGTCACTATGTATGTTTTTTGAGGCCTTGTCATCATACACCATCATGCCAAATTGGGTGTTGATAGACTTAATAGTCTCCGAGAAAAATCCAACGTTAAAGTTTTTCACGGACGCCCGGAACGGGTGAGTACATAGACTCACTTTTGCCGTAGTTTGATGTTTAATTCGTCCGCTGAACGTTGCCAAGACTAATGAGATCGCCGTAGTTTGACTGTTTCCGAGAGTTACGTCCCTTCGTGATGCGGTCGCTTCTGTGTAGCGGTCCGAAAGCTTAGTTGAATTTGTTTGGTTTTTGGCGACCCATGTGTCTCAAAATTGAGTAGAAGTATTTTGAGGGTATTGGGATATCGAAACATCGTTTCCAGTGTCCCCATAAGTACCTTTTGGGGAAGGCCCAGTGGTTTTTTGAGAGCCCACCCAAGTGCACATAGATGATAGAGGCCAAGATGGGGTCAAACTACGGCGATCGCATTAGTCTTGGCAGCGTTCAACGGACGAATTAAACATCAAACTACGGCGATTTGACGTAAGTACGAGTTCTATAAGTATAAGCTAGCCACTATGTTTCAACTTTAGCTGGGCCGATAGTCGCCGATAGTCGCCGATAGTCGCCGATAGCGCCGGTGCACGTTTTATATAGACCGTAAAATTGGCCCGGTTTCGTCAGCCTTGTTTGTGACGTATAGACGTGGAGTGGAGCGACTTCTATAAGTCACCAAGTTGTACCAGTACGAGAAATGCAGACGGAAAAGTGTTTGTTCAACGTAGAAATACTAACCTAAGAAAGTATTGTTTCAGTAATCGTGTTGCTAACCTGTGGAATAACGTTCCGTTTCAGCTTAAGACTGCACCGACTACTAAAGTTTTCAAAAACCAACTGGACAAAGATCTTACATTCATATCGGTATCTAGAAGCTATGATGAGTGACATTGTCGCAATAGGAAAATTGCGCTAACACGCGGCTAAGACATATATATATATATATATATATATATATATATATATATATATATATATATATATATATATATATATATATATATATATATATATATATATAACGCAACACATTACGATGGGGGCGTTCAAAAGGATTCACGGCCTACATCTAGCCTCTCTACTACTACTACTACTACTATTACTACTACCACCAAAATTATGATCTGCCCCTTGCCATATTTTGAAGTTTACTTGTTTATTTTTATTTATCTATTTAGCTGTGCAAAGTACCATGGCATGTCAAGACAGGAAGTTTACTTGCATCAAGTGATGAACAACCACAAAGAGCACACAAAAACTGACTCAAAATTAAGTATATGATCAGATATAACAAACTATGTGTAAAGACAGCCCATGGTTATATTAGCGTTATAAATTAAGATATAGGCTTACTGACCTTATTTCAAGAAACACCATTCATAATGATCAACACTACAAATCTAGATCTACGAGAGAAGGGTAACGTGTTTTACTAGGTAGTGGCAGCCAAAATTTTTCATCTGGTATTGAGACATAATTTTATTGTTATTTAAAAGAACAAATAAATACAAGACAAACACAAAAAACAGTATTGAATTATCTTCACTGGTTCCAAAGTTATCACCTGTTAAAGTTACACATTCGCGAACGTTGTGGCGAACTTTAACGAAAGGCCATGTTTAAATACTTAATAATAATAATAATAAATCACTTTTATACCGCGCAATACTCCCACACAGTGAGACTCAAAGCGCCTAAAAAAAAGAAAAGAAAAGAAAAAGAAAATAGAAGTAAAAAAAAAAAAAAAAAATACACACACAATAGCAATGTATATGAAAGTAATATACATCAAGGTAAGAGAAACAAAGATGAAAAGCAGGTGATATAAAACAACACAGCAACACAAACCAGACATTCAGTCAACATTCATACAGACGAAAAAACAAAACAAAACAAACAGTTTATACAGATATGTACAATGCACTAACTGTTCTCAGGAAGCAGTCAGGCCCTAGGGGCACTACACTGAAAAAGCTTTACGGAAATAATGGGTCTTGAGGTTAGATTTGAAGGAAGGAAGAGAAGTGATGCCACGGAGAGATGACGGCAGAGCATTCCAGACAGAAGGTGCTTGAAAGTGAAAGGATCTCTGGCCAAAGGATTTGGTGGTGGTTTTAGGTTTGCAGAGAAATTTTTCGGAGCCTGAGCGGAGAGAGCGAGAGGGTTGGTAGATCTGAAGAAGAGATGAGAGATAGGGCGGCAGAGTTCCATCAAAGCAACGGAAGGCGAGAGTGGCGAGTTTGTACTGGATCCTGTACTCAACAGGAAGCCAGTGGAGTTTCATGAAAAGAGGGGTAACATGTGTTCTCTTGGATTTTCTGAAAATGAGACGGGCAGCGTTGTTTTGAACCCGCTGAAGGCGAGAGATTTGTTTGGATGGTAGTCCTGCAAGCAGGGAGTTGCAGTAGTCGAGACGGCTTAGAATGAAGGAAGTGACAAGCTGAATGACAGCCTCTTGTGTGAGAAAGCTACGGACAGAGGAGATCTTTCTCAGTTTGAAAGTTGCAGGAGCGGCAAATCTGACTGATTTGTTCATGCATTGAGAGTGTTGAGTCAATCAAAACACCCAGATCCCTAACAGACTTTTGAAATGGAATTTCAGTCCCACCCACCTCCAAAAAGTGATCAGAAACAAGAGACAGTGACTTCTGAGAACCCACACAGAGGGATTCAGTTTTGCTGTCATTCAGGCAGAGTTTGTTTTGGAGCATCCAGTCTTTGATGGAGGAAATGCAGAGAGATAAGTTGTGGAGAATGATAGACAGGTCACGAGGAGGAGCGGAGTCTTGAAGCTGGGTGTCGTCAGCATATTTGTGAAAATTGCAGTTGTGGGCTTTGATGATGTCAGAAAGGGGCAGGGTATAGAGTGTGAACAGAACTGGCCCAAGCACCGAGCCCTGAGGGATTCCGTACTTGAGTGCTCTGGGAGAAGAAAGAAGGCCATTGACAGAGACAGTTTGTTTGCGGTCAGATAGGTAGGATGAGAACCAGGTAAGAGCTGAACCAGAGATGCCAAAGGTAGAAGAGAGACGAGAAATAAGGATGTACACCCAAAAAAAGAAGCCATGTTTCAATTTTTGTGCACAGATTCCAAACTACCAATAGAATACATAACAGTATTCTTACTGAAATTGAGACACAAACTTAGAAATACTGAGCACCTGGATATGCCACATTTCAACGTTTGTAACGCAACAAATTTGCATGATCGTCCATGTTTCGGAGATCATATTTTGAAATTTAGAAAATATAGCAACTCCAAAACCAATACAGACCTTTACCACTATATATAAATTAAGCCCAATTTTTTCAGGGGGTACCAGGAAACAACTTCTTCCACAGCAAGCTGTCAGTTAACAAAATGTGTAAAATGACAAAAGGAACTGCCGCAAACGTAACATTTCATTAAAACGGCTATAACTTTTTTTGTAATTAACCAATTCATTTCAAAATTTGAACACAGCTATGTTGCACCATTGTGCTCCAGAAGATACATGTGGTATAACTTCATGACCCATTAGAGAAAGTTGGATTAAAGAAAAAAATCCAATTTGAGGAGCATGTCGTTTTGTTCTGCCGTTTTGTTTTGGGACAACGATTAATTTACAACTTTCGCTCACTCAAAGTTGATGCAAACTGCAAGCAAGGTTCACAGATATCTTAACCCAGTCATCTGGAAAGAATCTGCAAAAAAAATGGAGTTATTGTTCAGCAAATTCCACACTGTTGTTATTGTGGGGTTGGGGGTGGGCTGATTTTTGCTTCAGGATCCTGAAAACACTCCTAGTCTTGGATCAAAGTTTCAACAAAGTATTTTTCAGTGAAGTGAATGTATTTACTAACATGATTACAACAATTTTTCATTCAAGTAAAGCTTGAATGCTTCATATCTGGTTCGCAGATCATCTTTCTCGACTTCAAATGTGCGCCCAGAAGATGATGCTGGCACAAGAACTACGTTGTCCAGGAAAATGACTGAGGAGGGCACATCAGCACAGTCTTCTGGATGAGGCCACTTGTACACTTCTCTGGAGCCCAGTTTGGCCCTGGACATGAAGTTGATTTTTGCACTGTGGGGTCCATGAACAGACACGACCTCCCCGATGTAGTAATCTGTGTCATAGTAGACAGCAACTACGGCACCTTCACGCTCAAAAGCATGAGCTTGAAATTCATAGGCTGATGCTGCTGAAGACACTGGAGGGTCTTCTGCCTCGAACTCCCGAGTTAGAGGATTCTGAGTCGGACGTAACTGGCTCTCGCTGCACATGAGGGCGTTTGGCTGCATTCATTGGAAGGTACGTCAGCAGAACCTCTCCTAAGAAGGCAAGGAGACGATTTGCCAGAGTCAGGGAGGTGCCTGTCACCTTGAGATGCGGCGACTTGATATCCAAGACGATCTTGTGGTACAGAATCTCTGCTCGAAGAGCTGCTTTCAGACTGGCATTTCGATGTTTGGTAGGGACCTCGGGAATTTATCCAGTGTTGTAGGAAATTCCCTTACCCGTTTATCAACGGGATATAATTGTCGCCATTTCCGACAGACGTTACCGTTAGTAACGGCGACGCTTCCGCCATCTAAATGGCCGCTATCACCGTTACGCGCGAGTGTGGAATACCACGCGGTAATCATGACCGAAAGGCACGCAGATTCTGCTGTGGGCACGTTCATGAAAGGAGGGGAAAGACAGCGCGACATTACCGACACTATTGAATATATATAGCAGGCCATAGCGTGATTACAATTAACGCCACTCCAGCCAAGTAACGCGTCATGAACCAGTAACCGCCATTTGGACGCCGCATCGCGTACAAGCCATGTGGTCGGCATCAACCCACTAACAGACGCACTCACTCGCATTCCTGATAAGGCACATAGTTCACTTACCTTATTGTGCACTGGAGGATTTGCTAACACACGCTAATTGGCGTTGTCCACCACTCAGCGCTCACCAGTGTGAATCACCTTCACCTCTGCTCGACTTCTTGATCCCCAGTAGCTGAGTAGGCACTTGCACACCCGTGCAACCGCCTCGCACGATGCATTCTGTAAACCTGGCACAGTTCGCAATGAATGCGTAATAGGCTTGACCCTTGGCATTACAGCCTTGCGCCAAAAATAGTTCGTTCTGATACTATTTTTCTCTCCACTTTTTACAGAAATCATTCAGATGTAATTTTAAACTTGTTTCCTTTTCAACACAAACATTTTATTGTATCGAATTAACGCTTGTTTGTTGTCTCAACAAGAATAAGTTAAAAGTTTTGTGCGAAATAGTCTTAGAACTACTTTAATGGCTTCATGAGATTCACTCACCCCCTGTGGCCGTGCTGTGACATGCCTTTCCCGTGCATAGCGCCACCTGGCACGTGCCTCCCGTGACTCTTTCCACGCATGCACGGTTGTTCCTGCAGTCCTACAGGTCTGGAGACCTCTGATTTTGAGCTTGGGCTCTCCTTGGAGTAAAGTGAACTGGGACTACGAGGACTTGTAGTGCTGTGAACTGTGACAGAAAGGACTATGAATGGTGTGAACTATGTCTTTAACAACAAGGATTAACATGTGAGAGTGTGTGTGTGTGTGTGTGTGTGGGGGGGGGTGCATGCGTTATGCGTTGATGATCGTGTATGTGTTATGTGTGCTGTGCGAGTGTGGTTGTTGATGTGCATGCAGGATGATGAACATGATGGGGGGGGGGGGGGTTCTTGTACATGTGTTATGGATGAAGATCGGGTATGTGTTATTGCGTGACGATGATTGTTTGATGTGCATGCTTGTGTCTTTGTTCCTTCTGTGATTACTTGTTTTGGTGTAAAATGTTTCTCTATTAAATTGAATTGCCTCTGATGGACTCCATAACTTGAGCGATATGATTGAGTTAATTAATGTTGAACTGTTTTTGTTTTTGTATGTATGTATTATGTTTTTGCCACCGACAAAACGAATTTCCTTGTGATCAATGAGGACAATAAAGTATCTTGTATCTTGTATCTTGTATCTTGTATCTTGTCCCGAAACCCGCATGCGGACTACGGCCCCCCCCCCCCCCCCCCCCCTGTTTTTGTCACCCCACCCCTTGTCCCGTTACCCGCCGCCGCTGTTGCTGCCTGTACCCCGTGCCGCATACCCCACTCACTCGATTGTTTGTGAACTGTTGTCACAAGGCCTATATGTAGCCGAGTACGAAACTCGCTACAAAATAAGCCAGTCTACAAACCCCCCCCCCCCCCCCCCCCCCTTTTTCTCTAGACCACTGAAGATAGATGCGCCTTAACTGACTGCATCCCCCACTACCCCTCTTTCGATTGAGCCTGATGCGTGTTATCCCGGTAATTTATCGCCTTCTCTTGTTTGATTGTATTGTCATTTATATTTCGTGCTTTGCGCAGGTTTGATATGGTGTGTTAGCTTATCAGCGCAACGTTAGGTTTTGTGTTACTTTATTTCTAAGTGCAATTTGTGTGTATCTGTTAATCCTTATAGGCTAGACTTAAGTTTTGCGCTTCTATTTAGTTACTTTGTGATACAGGTAGATTTCGTTGCTAGGCATCGGATGTTACGTCATCAGTGGTGCGACGTCAGATTTGGACGGGGGAAAAGAAAGGTATGTACGGATACTAGGGCAGACACGTTCACATAGCCTTTCACTGACGAAGGAGCCTACTTGGCCCCGAAAGCTCTGGAATAAAAAATAATTTTTGTAGTTGGACAAAGGTCTCCATTACTTCTTTTCTACTTAATGGCGTATGTCAGGGAGCACATCGGCTATCCCACAAGCCTCTCGTGTGACCTCCGTTTGCATAAAGTAGCCAAAAACCTTCCATCACGTGATGTGAACTGTGCTAGAGATACTTTTGCCGGTAGGAAAATCTCTAGTTTACTAGAATGGTCCACAACCCGTGGTTCTTCTATCTCTCTATCCATCTCCCGTCACAATTCTCCCATGACGTTATCTCCTCTTCCCTACGTCACAATCATGTGACGGGGTCGGTAAAGAACGAGCGAAGACCATGGATCTATAATTAGATTATATTATTATAGATCCGTGCGAAGACGAGCGAAGGTTGGTAAAGATCGAGCGAAAGCGATTGAGGTCGCGAGGATCGGTTCTACAATAATTAATGGTCCTGATTAATGTTGATATTATTAAAAATGCCAAGTATGATATTTTATTTGTCGAAAAAAGGCCGATCATAGCAAATGAAGCGGAAATTCGTGACACCGCTGCCACCATCCCAGACAAGTCGCGAAAACGAAAACGAACCGGCAAAAAGGAGGTTGTTGAGTCGGCCCTCGGCTCGTGGTTATCGGCAGTTAGAAACTTGATGATGCTAGCGTTGCATTCATAAAGCAGCACTCGCTTTGAACAATGGTGCAGCCAGACATCACCCGCTTCTTTTACTCGATCTCACCCCACCTGTTCCACCTCACGTTAATCTTGAATTTTGGTTTCCCATCATTTTTCTTTCTTTGTCCTGTCAGTTTTGTCTCTGATTGACCTGTTATTTTCAGTCTTTTGTCATTCATGTCGTACACGCATGATTGTGTGATTGAGTTATGACGGAGTTGCTTCCCTTGACCCTGACACACACACACACACACACACACACACACACACACACACACACACACACACACACACACACACACACACCAACTTCAAGGGTCCCAGGGGCGGACGAGGGGGGGGGGGGTGTTTCCGGAAACCCCCCCCCCCCCCCCAACAAAAAATATATATATTTTTTTAAAAGGCTGTTACAACCGCCCCCCCCCCCCCCCCCCCCCCCCCCCCCCCGCTCTCAAGATTCGGCTGAGGTTGAATTGCAGACAATTTTTAACCCCCCCCCCCCCCCCCGCTCTTAAAGAAGTTTAGAAACCCCCCCCCCCCTCAAAAGTGAACTGATCCGCGCCTGGGTCCCGTCATATATCCGGACTCCACTGTAGTAGGGCCTAGCTGAAGACGACGGGGGATTATGGACTTTTCTTCTTCTTTTTTCATATTTGAGCATATTTGAGGGTGAAAAAGTAAAAAATGTTTAATTTCCTCATGCCTGCTCGTATTTTGGGGCTTCGTTCGTTCACGCGCTCTTCGCTCGTTTCCGCTCGTTCTTTACCCAGGCCCTCATGTGATGACGTAATCCCCTCCTTTGCTATCCTAACAACCAATTATATATACCCCAGCAGCGATCGCCTCCCCGCAAAAGATTATAGGTTACACATAGGTGTAACCTATAATCTTTGTCCCCACCGCGACCTTGCAGTCTCGGGGAGGTCACTCTGAACAGCCTAAATGGCACTTCCTACCACATAACAAACTATGTGTAAAGACAGCCCATGGTTATATTAGCGTTATAAATTAACATATAGCTAGGCTTACTGACCTTATTTCAAGAAACACCATTTATAATGATCAACACTACAAATCTAGATCTACGAGAGAAGGGTAACGTGTTTAACCTTCGATGTCATGCACAAATCCTTCAATGAACTTTTCGTAGCCTTTCCCTTTCTTTCTGCGGGGCATGTTGGCAACATATCACTTGCCCATACTTCCACATTTCCATGTGAGAATGGAGGCACATGAAGGAGATTTCCACTCCATGTACTAGTACTGGTGCTGGCCATAGAAGACACCATTAAATTTGCGGACCTAGTCTCGTTTAATAGCCGAGTCCATTTGATCTGATATGATCAAAAGTAGTATGATCGAGTCATATTTATCACACCAGCAACCTCAGGCCGTTTATAGAGTGTGCGACAGAACAAGAGCGAGAGAGGGAAGGAGTTCTTTGTGCTCTCCAAATGAGGTCGTGAACATTTCCATGTGAAATATAAATAACCTTACCCGTTTTACTTCTCCCGCAACTCTGATGTGTCAAAAGAAACGAAATCTCTCTCAAGCCATAATTCCAGGTGTAGGATAGTGGAAGATTTTTCATTCAACATTCTAGACTATTCCTCGCACTATTTTAATCTGACTAGCTTTATAAGTTGATTTTGACAAGTGGATTAATATTTTCTCAGCCATCGTCTGCTACTTAGCAAGGGAGGTAATTTGGCGCCGAATATATAGTGCATGACGGGAGAAAGATTCAAACATGGCCGCGGGTAACATCTAAGCGAGGGGGTGAAAACCCTCAATCCTTGTCCAAAGCGAACTATTTGAGGACGCAACAAACTCCCTGCCATCAAAATGCCAAAACAGTATCAGAAAATTCAAACAGTCTTTCTGATTGATACAAATATTGCGAATGACAAGGATCCCCGTGATGCGAAGGAAGGTTTGAAGAGGATATCGTTGGGTGTGCTTCGCTTACTGAGTTTTCTTTTGTCCTTACAAAAAGGAAGTGACGCCTCAGCTGATCTTTCCCAAGTTCAGTGGGGATACAAGTTCTACAGTTCCAATGGCCGCAAGAAAGGGATACGAACGAAGAGGTTCCGTGAGTTCAAATTATCGCATTTTGAAGAAGCTGAGACGGAGCTGCAGAGAGTCGCAGCGAACTATGACGAGACAACTTGCTCAGCTGGGTGTGGAAATGATGAGGACAACTCAAAGAAACATCACAGAACATTGTCTTCAACATCACCGTCGGGCTATTTGAAAAATGTTTTGACTGAAGTGATTTTTGATTTTGATTGGGAAGCCCCAGAACTTCGCTCGCCAGTGAAAAGGAAAGGAAAGGTTGTCCACCATGAAGAATCGGTCAACATGAATTTGGTCTTCCTGTATACGGCAGCTCCATCCAACGTACAAAGCCAAAGACAGTTTGCTGGAATGAGAGTCCTTGATGAAGATGTTTTACTTGAATCCTTCCTGCCTCCGTCTCTAATCGAGAAGTATAAAGAAATGAACATTAAACTCAACTGGATTGACACTAATTGCTTGTTCCGAAACCAAGCCCAAGGGAAACCTCAGGTAAGCATTCACTGCATTGCTCGCTCTAGCTTTGCACTCAGACTACTGCATACTATGTTGTGTTGCCTGATTCTCTCTCTCTCTCTCTCTCTCTCTCTCTCTCTCTCTCTCTCTCTCTCTCTCTCTCTCTCTCTCTCTCTCTCTCTCTCTCTCTCTCTCTCTCTCTCTCTCACACACACACACACACACACACACACACATTCACACACACACACACACACACACACACACACACACACACACACACACACACACACACACACACACACACACACCACACACATATATGATGTAGGAATTAAGACCAAGTTGAAAGAAAGATGACTGCTATGAAACTAACATGTATTTTAGTATGTTTTGTCTGGCTCACATTTCAGATCGATGGGCAGAGCTTCCGGTTTCTCATCAGGGCATGCAAGAAAGCTGGTGGACAGCTGGTGGGCCTGGACAGCGTTGCCAGGCAAGGCAGCATCAGCTGGGATGGCAGTGTCCTGTGCAATGAGGAGGTGGGGATGGAAAACAAGGGGTTGGTCCAGAAAACTTGCCACCTGCCTCCCTTCTGCCAGCTGCAGTCCAGCTTGGTGCTGGACATGTGTCTGCCTGCACTGCGCGGCAGTACAGGCGCTGCTGCCCGTCCCCTCCACTGCTCTCTCACAGTCCTCCCAGGTAGGCGCCAGCGCCAGAAGTGTGGCCCATTCAGTTATTGATGATTGCTTATCCTGTTTTTTGTTATTTTGTTGAACATGATCTGTATTTTATTATTGTTTTTATCGATGTGATCTCTGCCTCAGTAGCTGTATGTGTACTTAAAAGCACAGTGAGCCTTTTTTTTGAAATATAAGAACAGTATGTGTAGTTTTGTGCATGGATGTTCTTCAGTAGTCTTTGAATAACTTTCTTTTCCCCAAAATCTTTCTTGAATGAAAACAAACCTGTACGGAAATACGTGCTACTCATTTTTCTTTACATTCATTCTGACTATTTTGAAAATCTTTTGTAGATGTACTGAAATCTGTTGATGGTTGCAAGTACATGGACAATGATGGTGCACAGATTAAGAACTGAATAGATCTAAATTCTTCAATGATTATGAAATGAAGCATATGATGAAGTTCTCTCAGAATGATTTTGACCTGAAAGGAGGGATGCCTGACACAACAGGGCTGGAGCTGAGGCATGAATATTCCGCAACTTGAGTCGAGCCACTCGGTGGCAACTGAAAATAGTCCAGCTGAAAGAGGGAAAGATAAATTTGGTGAATTGTCTGTTTGCTCTAGCCCTGCTTTCTACAAATGCAAATATTCCTTGGTAGTGTGAAGATTTGCTCAGGAATTGCATTTTTTTTTCAGCAGTGGATTCTCAAGCATGATTTTGCCTGGCATTTGATTAACCTTGAATTTCCATTGGCAGAGCACTGTGACAGAAGCAAGGGAGACCCAGATGTCCACTTCAAACTGATGCTGACCCCACTCATCCCAGCCCTTCCTTCTCTGGCCGCACTCCAGCAGAAAGAACTGCAGTCTTCCAGTCAAGAGAACCAGCTGTCCTCATCAGCTGGTGGGCAGCACCCTGACTCTCAGGAATCGTTGGCATCTCAGTCCCCCAAAAAGCTGCTCCGCACTCCCTCCCCTCAAAAGAAGGGCCCCCCTCCAGTGAGTGAGAGCACCACGCCCGACCATCAGCGCTCCAGTGGCGATCCCGACCCCAGCGTGGGGGAGGCAGTAGCCGAGTTGATTGGAGCAAAGCTGCAAGCCTATGGCCGCCTGAGGCAGAACTCCATTACCGAGGTTTGCTTAGTGCCATCCAAGCTGTACCGAGTCAGAAGCATGGCCAAGGAGTACAAGAAGTGGAAAGCTCTGGTGTCAACACTGCATTGCACCAGGAACATGCTGGTAGGTGGCGCATGGTGTGTGTGTGTGTGTGTGAGTGTGTGTTTGTGCGTGTGTGTGTGTGTGTGAGTGTGTGTGTGTGTGAGTGTGTGTGTGTGTGTGTGTGTGTGTGTGTGTGTGTGTTTTAGAGTGTGTGTGCGTGTGTGTGTGTGTGTGTGTGTGTGTGTTTTAGAGTGTGTGTGTGGTGTGTGTGTGCTTGTGTGTGTGTATGTGTGAGTTGTGTGTGTGCTTGAGTATATGAGTAAGTCTCTAAACGTCGTGGCAAAAACGTTACACAAACCCAGTTTCAAAAAAGTGCTTGAATTGTCACTATTTTGGTATTATTATAAAGACTGACACTTTAACTGTGTGTACCTAACTCAAAAAGATAGTTTATTGAGAAATGTGTGCTTAGGAGCTGTGTAAAGTTCAAAAGTTGGTGTGGTAAACGTGTAACGGTTGACAAAGTAAATGATCACTTTTCTTGCAATAAAAAACAACAAATGAGATGATTTGTGTTTCAAACACACATTAACAGAATGGGTTAACATAAAGAGAAAGAAAATTTTAAGAAAAATAAAATAAAAAGGGTAAAAGGTTAAATATTACTTTGTCATCCGTTACACTCGTACAGCTGCAATGTGTTTTTTTCTCTCTTTGTATGTAAAACTTTTATACAGGCAAAATAACACGTACAACTTGAAAAGAAATGTCTTTAATGTTAATGTGGCAAATATCAACCTCATTGGCAAAAGAACTTTGATTTTAGAGCTTTTTTTAAATCCTGTGTCATTCGTTACGCCCGTACCTCCAACAAGCTTTTGATGAGGAATTTGAATTCTGAAGTCAAACAAACAAGCACAAGATTACTTGCTGCACACTGAGGGGAAATCTGCACACACACACACATGCAAACAGTCATAAGACGCAATAAAGTAAAGATGAATCTGATTTAATTGAAAACTGATTCCTCTGATAAGGCAGGAATCTGATTTAATTGAAAACTGATTCCTCTGATAAGGCACCCAGGAAAACACACACTAAGATTTATAACGATGTTTTAGGAACATTGTCTTTTAAGCCATAAATTCCTGGTGGATAAAATTGTACCAAAAAATAGTTATGCATTACCTGCTATTGATGTAAATGTCCACTTGAGATGACAACGCAGCAACATCTTCAAATTATGCACAGGCAGTCAGGCTGTCATGCAGCTGCTGAAAATAGGTAAGTCTGTCCTCGTCTGGCTACTGGCAGGGTTGTCTGGTCCTCCACGTCTCTAATCCCCAGCATCATGCTCTGAATGTTCCACCTGGTGTGAGAGATCCTTTCCATGCATCCTCCAATTTTGTGATGATTGGGATTATTAGTCCTGAGTTACAATCAATATGAGCCTACAATGAAGTACCGATGATGGCGAGGTTGACTTCGTTTCAGCCAGCATGACAGCTTCGCTATCGATTCTCGCTCTCTGATACCTCATCATTAGCGAGAGGAAAATCACTACTATTATAATCATCATGAAAGGGATCATCACAAAAACACACTGGAGAATTTTGTGATGATTGTGTATCCTGAGTTACATCCAATAGGTTGACTTCGTTTCAGCGAGCGTGACAATGTATCTGCGTTTTGTGACAAACGTCTTGCTCGGCGGTACTGTACTCCATGCACCTTAACGGTGCGCGTGATTCGGGTGTAATCTTAAGCTAAACGACGTTTATTGGCAGTATTACACCCGAATCACGCGGAACACAGAATTTGCGCAGCTGAGTGCGAGCTGGAGGCAAAATCTGGGTCACGTGGCGGCGTCTATTTTCAAGGCTCGTGATTGGCTGAGAGCGGATGCCACGAGCGTTACCAAAAAGAAAACCAAAGGAGAGACATACAAACACTTACCACGCGTTGGAGTCTGCATGTTGAAAGTCAACAATGGTGGCACAAAATCTGGTCAAAACCGGTTTGTTGCAGTTATAAACTGCGGATCGAAGAAAAGTCGAAATCACACTTAAAAAAAAATAAATTTGAAAAAAAGCAAAACGATCGAAATGACCATAGATTTTTGCCAAAAACAAAAGTCGGTGGCAGTTGTGAATAAAAGCATTCTAACTTGTTATATTTCACACACTAACTCTTTGTTGCAATACCCAACCGATGGAAAATTTTCAGTGAAAATAATTCTGTGGTTTGCCGGTAGCAATTTTCGGTTTGCAGACTCTGCTGATGACAATATCTGTAACGCTTGTATTCACGAAGTTTCTGGCGTTCAAAGTAAAAAAATATAAAAATGGAAATCCTGATATCTGGCAAATTATTGAAGACAACACTTTATTTCCTGAAACAACAATTGGGTTTCAATTTAAGAGCGATTCTGTTCCTGTTATTTTAGGTAATGTGAGGCACTGTCTGTCGTGTAACGTTTTGAAGTCTCTGTTTTCCTGGAAATTTTACCTTTCAATCTATTTATTCACTCTCGCACAAACAGTAAAAATGGAAACTGCATAAAAACTATCTATTTGACCATTTGTGACTTTACACACCTGCAAAAGAAGCATGTNCATATCATCAAGGTCAAGGTCACTTTGACCCTTATGAAATGTGACCAAAATGGGGTAGTGAACCACTAAAAGTGACTATATCTCATGGTAGAAAGTGCCAATAAGCACCATTGTGCTTCCTATGTCTTGAATTAACAGCTTTGTGTTGCATGACCTTGGATGACCTTGACCTTGGGTCAAGGTCACATGTATTTTGGTAGGAAAAATGTGTAAAGCATTTCTTTGTGTATGATGTCATTGGTGGGTTTAGTTGTTTGACCTTGACCTTGAAGGTCACCTGAAGTTCAAGGTCATATAAAGGTCAAGGTCAAGCATGTGAGTCGTATGGGCTTTGCCCTTCTTGTTTAAATGGTTGGCAAGCCCTAGCTATTATCTCTACATTACTAATCTTTAATTATCCATTTTTTAAAATTATTATCCAAACAAATTAAAGTGATTTAATTTTGACCTGGGTCCTCATTGTTCATTCCGTCTTGTTCCATCGTTTTGATAGAATGACTGTGAGATAGTGTTGTCAGTTCGGCTGTGTGTGTGTGTTTCCCCTAGACGTATTATTTAAAGAAAACGAGCTAGCCGACTGCGTAACAGTGTGCTTGCGTGCATGTGAGACAGAATGTGTGGAAGTCATGTCTGTGTGCTTGTGTGTGTGTGTGTGTGTGTGTGTGTGCTTGTTTTTGTGTGTGGTGTGTGCATGTGTGAGTGTGTATGTGTGTATGTTTGCTTTTGTGTGTGTGTCTGTGCATGTGTGTGTGTGTGTGCGTGCATGCATGCATACGTGTAAGACAGAAACATTGCAAGTCGCGCGTGTGTGTGTGTGTGTGTATGTAAGTGTGTGTGTGTGTGCATGTGTGTGTGTGTGTATGCATATGAGACAGAATGTGTGCAAATCTTACTCTTACATATGTGTGTATAAGTGTCTCTCTGTGTGTGTTTGTGTGTGTGTGTGTGTGTGTGTGTACATATATGTGTGTGTGTGTGAAAGGGGAAGGGGGGGGAGGGGGGTTGTATGCTGTGTATATGTATGTGTGTGTGGTGGGGTGGGATGGGAGGTGATGTGTGCTGTGTACATGTATACATGTGTATGCTTAAGGTGTGTGTGTGTGTGTGTGTGTGTGTGTGTGTGTCTGTGTGTGTGTGTGTGTGTGTTATATGCTGTGTACATGTATGTGTGTGTTAGGTGTGTGTGTGTGTGTGTTATATGCTGTGTACATGTATGTATGTGTGTATGGAGGGGGGGTGGGTGGGTTGCATGCTGTGTACATGTGTGTGTTAGGGGTTGTGTCATTGGAAGTTTTGGGTCTGTTCCCACATTTGCTCCCTGCAAATAGTAAATGGTACTCATTGCCTTGACTCGTAGCTTTCAGATGTCTTGACTTCTTGTTACATAGCATGCTGTTTCTGTCTCTGCCTACATACCTCTGCTACAAAAGCTTGTATTGTTGCCCTAATTTCTTCAGGAGTAGAAAGTAATTCAGTTATTGACAGGAGTTGCTGCAAAGCACTGAAAGTCAAGTGTAACTGACATGCTGTGTTTCACACTAAATGTTAACAGTCTGTTGATGGCTTCTGTGCTTGTGTGGTGTGAGAGTTGAGGGCAGGAGCGCGGTACTTCCAGGTGCTGCAGGATGGGGTCCAGAGAGAGGAGGCGTCGCCACGGCTGGTGCTGCTGTGCACCCTGGGATCCTCCCTGGCCTGTCTGTGCCGGCTCTCTGCAGACATTGTCCGCCAGGTGGAGGTGTGGATGCAGGAATTCCATGGATCAGAGGAAACTGTGGTGGTGGATTCCACGCAGGGCAGGGCCAGCCCAGGACGAGCAGTGCTTGACTTGGGTGAGCTGCAGGGAAAGAGAGTGAGAATGGGGTATGCCGTTACACTCAGATGTGAACTGTGATGTACCACTAGAACCAACTGATGCCCCCTGGCTGCTGGGATTTTGGGGGCCTGCTCCTGTAGCCAGAGGGCATCAGGTCAGAGTAAGATGGAGATCACTGAGAGGCCATTCTTAAGATCTGGAAGTCACTGTCGAGGAGTCCTGTAGAATCATCTCTGTCGGCTGGAATGAGGGCCGCCGGAGTAGATAAGGCCAGAAGAAAATAGAGATGTGGTTACTGTAATGTGACCTGAAAAAATAGGGTCGGTAGGTCAGGCTGAACTAAATGTTTTTAATATATAGAACTTTTAGAAGGGACCAGATTGATTATAAATCACAATGTTTCTTTCGCTCACTGAAAACCCTCCAGGTTTTTTACCGAAGTAGTGGATTCCCTGAGTGCTCCAATTGCAGGGAGGATGGGACAGTACACAATCCATTGATTACCGTCGTTTTCTTTCTTTTAAAAATCTTTTTTATGTGTGCATGATCAAATGAAAAGTTTAGGGTTGGCAGAAAAAATAGTGTCGGTCAGGCAGGTTACCTTAACCACAACTTTTTGACTCACATGCGAAGCAAAAGTGAGTCTATGTACTCACCATTTTCGTCCGTCCGGGCGTCCGAAAACTTTAACGTTGGATTTTTCTCGGAGACTATTAAGTCTATCAATACCAAATGTGGCATGATGGTGTATGATGACAAGGCCTCAAAAAACATACATAGTGACTTGTCCTTGCTTCAAGGTCAAGGTCGCAGGGGCCATAAATGTTGTCTAAAAAACAGTCATTTTTCACATTTTCTCAATTTTCTCTGAAGTTTTTGAGATTGGATACCTGACCTATATATGGTATATAGGGCAAAGTAAGCCCTATCTTTTGATACCAGTTTGGTTGACCTTGCTTCAAGGTCAAGGTCACAGGAGGTCTTTAAAGTTGGATTGTATACATATTTTGAAGTGACCTTGACCCCGAACTGTGGAAGATAACTCTTCCAAACTTCATAACATTGTAGTACACATGTTATACTTTCATACTAAGTCACCCGTGTCGTCCGTCCGGGCGTCTGGGCGTCCGAGCGTCCTGCCGTCTGTAAAAAACTTTAACGTTGGATTTTTCTCGGAGACTATTAAGTCTATCAACACCCAATTTGGCATGATGGTGTGTGATGACAAGGCGTACAAAAACATACACAGTGACTTGACCTTGCTTGAAGGTCAAGGTTGCAGGGGCCGTAATTGTAAAAAAAACAGCCATTTTTCACATTTTCCCAATTTTCTCTGAAGTTTTTGAGATTGGATACCTGACCTATATATGGTATATAGGGCAAAGTAATCCCTATCTTTTGATACCAGTTTGATTGACCTTGCTTCAAGAAGGTCTTTAAAGTTGGATTGTATACATATTTTGAAGTGACCTTGACCCTGAACTATGGAAGATAACTCTTCCAAACTTCATAAGATTGTAGTAAACATGTTATACTTTCATCATAAGACACATTTGGTCACATATCATCAAGGTCAAGGTCACTTTGACCCTCATGAAATGTGACCAAAATGGGGTAGTGAACCACTAAAAGTGACCATATCTCATGGTAGAAAGTGCCAATAAGCACCATTGTGCTTCCTATGTCTTGAATTAACAGCTTTGTGTTGCATGACCTTGGATGACCTTGACCTTGGGTCAAGGTCACATGTATTTTGGTAGGAAAAATGTGTAAAGCATTTCTTTGTTTATGATGTCATTGGTAGGTTTAGTTGTTTGACCTTGACCTTGAAGGTCACCTGAAGGTCAAGGTCATGTAAAGGTCAAGGTCAAGCATGTGAGCCGTATGGGCTTTGCCCTTCTTGTTGTTACATTTTTTTATAAGTTTATTTGTAGTTAAGCTTCTTTCTCTAATTAGAAAAATGTTTTTGCATTTTCATTCATGTTTATATAAATCAGAATTTAAACAAAATATGTATGGAAACATAGAAAGCAATGTTAGTTGTCATACCAAAAAAAGAAACAAAGTAAAGATGTATGAAGGGAAAAGATAAAATCTGAGGACATATATACCCATGTCACACAGTAGGTGGATTACTTCCAAGGCTTCTTGATAGTTGATGTAGGCCCACTGGCATGCTGACAGAGAAGCATAAAAGTGCATTCCCATTCTGTCCTGTCTCCTCTTTCCATGCTAGCGGCAGAAGTGGTAGTGTGAAGCACAGCGAAGCAGTGACAGTGTGAAGCACAGCGAAGCAGTGACAGTGTGAAGCACAGCGAAGCAGTGACAGTGTGAAGCTTAGCGAAGCAGTGACAGTGTGAAGTACAGCGAAGCAGTGGCAGTGTGAAGCACAGCGAAGCAGTGGCAGTGTGAAGCACAGCGAAGCAGTGGCAGTGTGAAGCACAGCGAAGCAGTGACAGTGTGAATGAAGCACAGCAAAGCAGTGACAGTGTGAAGCACAGTGAAGCAGTGGCAGTGTGAAGTGCAGCAAAGCAGTGACAGTGTGAAGTACAGCGAAGCAGTGGCAGTGTGAAGTACAGCAAAGCAGTGGCAGCGTGAAGTACAGCGAAGCAGAGACAGTGTGAAGTACAGCAAAGCAGTGGCAGTGTGAAGTACAGCGAAGCAGTGGCAGTGTGAAGTACAGCGAAGCAGTGGCAGTGTGAAGTACAGCAAAGCAGTGGCAGTGTGAAGTACAGCGAAGCAGTGGCAGTGTGAAGTACAGCAAAGCAGTGGCAGTGTGAAGTACAGCGAAGCAGTGGCAGTGTGAAGTACAGCAAAGCAGTGGCAGTGTGAAGTACAGCAAAGCAGTGGCAGTGTGAAGTACAGCAAAGCAGTGGCAGTGTGAAGTACAGCGAAGCAGTGGCAGTGTGAAGTACAGCGAAGCAGTGGCAGTGTGAAGTACAGCGAAGCAGTGGCAGTGTGAAGTACAGCAAAGCAGTGAGTGTGAAGTACACCGAAGCAGTGACAGTGTGAAGCACAGTGAAGCAGTGACAGTCTGCGTAGGTGAGGTTGGTGGAGAATGGCTGCAGTTGTGCACTATGTTTCCCACGCTGACTGGTTGTTACATTTGCAGGGGAAAAGGTCACGCCCGCCTTCAACCCAGAAATGCTGAACGTCTGGCTTGACCCCCACAAAGGCCTGTCCCCCCTCCTGTCCCAGGACAAACCCAGGTAGGACTGCTAGTGGCTGATCAGGCAAATGAAGGCCGCTGCCCATTTTTACCTGGCAGCCCATGTTTGATTATGCGTGAGGTAAAGTGCTGTGGTTAAATCCCTGGGACGGGAGACATCTGGATTATTAATTTCTGGCAGCCCACATAGTTTAGGATGAACATTTTGATATGGTGATCTTCACCTTTTCATGGGCGTCAAACTTCTTTGCACTCTACTCTATTGTCATTGGGAATGCCAGTTCATCATCCACAAACTCCTGACATATGGACCTACTTGTATGTTTAGCATATAGATGGGACGCATAGTCGGGTACCAGCACATCTGATTTATAATGCACAACTACTGACATGCAAACTTTCATGTACATGTATGTTTAGCATATAGATGGGACGCATAGTCGGGTACCAGCACATCTGATTCATAATGCACAACTCCTGACATGCAAACCTTCATGTATATTTAGCATACATGTAGATATGTTGCAAACATGTTGCAAACAAAGCACCATCTGATTCATAATGCACAACTCCTGACATGCAAACCTTCATGTATATTTAGCATGTAGATATGTTGCAAACAAAGCACCATCTGATTCATAATGCACAACTCCTGACATGCAAACCTTCATGTATATTTAGCATGTAGATGGGATGCAAACAAAGCACCATCTGATTCATTATGCACAACTCCTGACATGGACCTTCATGTAGGTGTATGTTCAGCATATATAGGTGTGATGCATACCCAGTTGGGTACCACTACCAACACCACCTCCTTACCACCAGTCAGTCCCTCCTAATGCTTTCTTCTGCATTAGGACTGAATATGTCACACCTTCTCTGTGCAGAAACCTGATTTTACATCCAAGTGTATGAATTGTCAGGCATGAAAGTTGTATGTGCTGATATTGGATGAGTTTTTTAGTTCTCATCTGTTTGCCCTTTGACCAAAGAAAGATATTGATTGTGCCTTGTGGTTGTTGCACAAAACCCTGGTGCAGTGATTGTATGTCATCGACATCTCTGAGGGTAACACCTAGACCTGTGAAGCACCCCTACATCATCTCAGTGGAGAAGTTGTTGTAGCAAGCTTGCATTGTGTTCTTGTTGTACACAATGACTAAACTTGGAAGCTTATCAGGAGATTGTCTGAAGTTCTTGGCTGACAACATGAGGACACTGACTTTGGCTCGGAGCCATCTCTTGGTGTGTGGCAACGCCTCCTAGCATGGCAGTGTGGAGGGATCTGTGGACGCCAATGTGATTTCAAATAATGATAATCAAGATGTTCGCCAAGAAGCTGCCTGCCCTAGACTGGGATGATGAGAGGGAATATGCTGGACCTTTCACATTGACTTTGTGTTTTAGAAGTTGTAAAAACAAACAAGCCAACTAATGAAGGAATTACAAGCATGTACTTTGTAAAAACTGCAACATTTTGAAATAGGCAAGTGACCTCAAATACATTTGGTATTCATTCTTTTTTCGTTTGGCTGTGTGTGTGTGTGTGTGAGTGCATGTGCGTGCATGCATGCATGTTTTCAATGTAAGTTTCATTGACAATCACTGAATCAGAAACCTGTTTATAAAAGAAACACATTTTTTCGGGGAAAACGAAACATTATTCCATTGGAACTTTGGGTATAGGATTACACCAGTCTACACTGTAAGTGTAAGTTTTACACCGTTTGAAGATGCAGGCTTTGTGCCTGCAGGACAGAAGTACAGGGAAGGTCTGTGTTTGCAGGCAAGGGGAAATGAAGGAGGAACTTCCGCTGTTGAATCGACTGCAAGTCCACTATGTAGCTGTGGGTTGTGTCTCTCCCTCCCCAAACTGCCCTGCCCTGGGAAAAGGTAAGGTGTGGCTTTAATTGCAATAGGTACTTGTCACCTCTATCAGTTCTGAAACTGCCTGGTTTCTGGCCTATCTGTGCACTTGCTATGCATGACACTTGATGACAGACAGAAGGTGGAGAGTCACACACCAGCAGCTGCACTGGCACTGCGTGACACTTGACGACAGACAGAAGGTGGAGAGTCACACACCAGCAGCTGTACCGGCACTGCATGACACTTGACGACAGACAGAAGGTGGAGAGTCACACACCAGCAGCTGCACTGACACTGCATGACACTTGACGACAGACAGAAGGTGGAGAGTGACACACCAGCAGCTGTACTGGCACTGCATGACACTTGACGACAGACAGAAGGTGGAGAGTCACACACCAGCAGCTGTACTGGCACTGCATGACACTTGACGACAGACAGACAGAAGGTGGAGAGTCACACACCAGCAGCTGCACTGGCACTGCATGACACTTGACGACAGACAGACAGAAGGTGGAGAGTCACACACCAGCAGCTGTACTGGCTATGCATGACACTTGCCGACAGACAGAAGGTGGAGAGTCACACACCAGCAGCTGTACTGGCACTGCGTGACACTTGCCGACAGACAGAAGGTGGAGAGTCACACACCAGCAGCTGTACTGGCACTGCATGACACTTGACGACAGACAGAAGGTGGAGAGTCACACACCAGCAGCTGTACTGGCACTGCATGACACTTGACGACAGACAGACAGAAGGTGGAGAGTCACACACCAGCAGCTGTACTGGCACTGCATGACACTTGACGACAGACAGACAGAAGGTGGAGAGTCACACACCAGCAGCTGCACTGGCACTGCATGACACTTGACGACAGACAGACAGAAGGTGGAGAGTGACACACCAGCAGCATCTTCATGCCATGGGGAAAATCTCAACCCAGGAGTGTTGCAGGGCAAGGGTTGCTGGCACTACGCATTGCATGCCCTGCCCTCTTGGATACTCTGTAGAGCATGTTTCTTGTCCTAGCATGCACCTCGTGTGTGTGTGTGTGTGTGTGTGTGAGCAAGCGTGTGTATGCATACATGTGTGTATGTCTGTGTGTATTTTGAAAAAGATGCACCATCATGGCATACCAATCTTTGCATGTGTGTGCAACACTTCGTCAAGTTTTGGACTGCTGTATTGCCTGAGACGTTAACTTTGAAAACACAGAAATGAAATTTCCTTGTTTTGACCATTTTGAAATCTTGGGATATGTGCTGTAGATTTTGTCATTGAAAATTAACTCACTGGAGTCGTATCGCAAAAAATATCGCGATAGGCGTCCTCCCCCCAGAGTCGTATCGCGAGATTGTTTGCGATGCAATTGCAAATTTTTCGCTCTGGTTCTACTGTTCTAAGGGAGATAAATCTTGTTTGCCTGTGTAACTGAAGGAATGTGCATGCTGATTTAGTTCCCTTTAGTCGATCTTTTAGACCAATGATCAGAAATCGTAACTTTTGTGCGTATGGTGTACGTGTTGACAAAATGGCGAGAGAGCGACGAACGGAGACGCTGGAACTTGCGATTTCTGACGGCTCTGATTAGGAAGATGCTCTTACACATTGTCTATCAGAAGATGAGTATGATGAAAGTGATGATAGCGATGGTGAAATCAAAGACAACGATCATTGAATAGAAGGAACAAATTTGTTGCTGTGATCGTCAGCAGGAAAACACTGAATCTTCAAAACAACAAACAGGTCACGATGTCATGGCTAAATATTGTGATTGTTCTCCTGAATCGTAAGTTTTTCATGATTTGGTTGATTGCAAACTTCCATCTGCTTGTACTTGTCTATACTAAATGTTTATAAATATTTGCATTACTTGGATATTGAAATGTAAAGTTTTTTCATTTTCTGAGTGCTTGTATGCTTCCTATAAAAGCTAGTGAACTGTTTTTCCCCCTATTTTTTCATTTTTGCGCATGTACACACTCAATTCTATGGTGTGTAATTCATAATTAGCACTTTTAGTCACTTAGATCATTCTTTGGATGTAAAGAGTAAATAAAGAACTTTCATTTGAGATATAATTTGACTTGTTATCTTATGCCTTTGTATTTTTATTATATGTTTGAAAATGCATGAAAAACTTACGATTCCTGAGAACAATCACAACATTTAGCCACGACTCCAGTGAGTTAATGGGCTAGTAATAGGCTAGTAATGGGCTAGTAATGGGCTAGTAATGGGTTAGAACCTGGCTAATTTGTCTTCATTTCTCAACTGCCTTGTCGCCATGCAACTATTTATGGATCATCTTTTTTTTCTCTCTCCATTTTATTAAAACACGACGTTATAATAGGCTTTTACTATTTAACTCATCTTTAGTCTTACTTGAAAGCACTTTTGATCATTTGTTGATGAAATTTTACTCAGATTGTAGATGGATTGTAAAAACTTGCTTTGTCAGACAGTACATGAAGAATTTGGGAACTTATCACATTTCACGACCATTTCCTTGTATGAATGAGAGAGTGTGTGATGATGTCACAGCCATAGTGAAGACGACAAAGGAGGCTGCTCACTCTCATTAAAAGATCTTCCTGTGGTGATGCAGGGAAGGTGCAAAGGCGCCTCAGTCGCCGAGAGCGGAATCAGAAGCGCCGCCGCAGCTCAATGCAGAGCTCCTCCTCCAGCCGCAGCACCATGTCCAGGGTGGACAAGCTGCCCTGGACTCGAGCTTCCCTCTGTGTACAGCGCAGTCTGGAGATGACGGAGAGCCGTCGCCTCGCCATGCTGGAGGAGGATGAGAGGCAGAAAAAAGAGATGGCAACTTCCACAACCGATGAAAATGCACCCACCCCTGGAACAGTGCAGGCCAAACCCGCAAAGTTACCGTCTCCTGTGGAAGGTCAGTCATGCAAAGTTACAGCTTTCTGTGGAAGGTCAGTCATGCAGAGTTACTGTCTCCTGTGGAAGGTCAGTCATGCAAAGTTACAGCTTTCTGTGGAAGGCCAGTCATGCAGAGTTATCACCTCCAGTGGAAGGTCAGTCATGCAGAGTTTCCGCCTCCTATGGAAGGTCAGTCATGCAGAGTTACAGTCTCCTGTGGAAGGTCAGTCATGCAGAGTTACAACCTCCTGTGGAAGGTCAGTCATGCAAAGTTACAGCCTCCTGTGGAAGGCCAGTCATACAGAGTTACAGTCTCCTGTGGAAGGTCAGTCATGCAGAGTTTCCGCCTCCTGTGGAAGGTAAAGAGTGTGGCTCCATACAGTGACTTTGCCCATGTTTGGCCCTCTGACTTCCTTCCCACCATCTGTAAAGAGCCCTGCAGGTGTAGGTTGTAATCTGATAAGCAGCAAAATAGTAGTGAATGTATTATTTTTGTACGGTGGTATCTCTTTCTTTTTAAGAAAGACTGGGGCTGCTTCCAGTGGACTCTGGAATGGCTCTACATCCCCCCGTCATAGAGGGGCACAGTCTAGGG
Source organism: Theodoxus fluviatilis (assembly GCA_034096865.1). Classification (NCBI taxonomy): domain Eukaryota; kingdom Metazoa; phylum Mollusca; class Gastropoda; order Cycloneritida; family Neritidae; genus Theodoxus; species Theodoxus fluviatilis. Next base: position 32,186 of record JAWQFJ010000042.1, read on the forward strand.
CAGGTGGGACATGAGTTTGATGTTGGCTGTGGGGCCCCCACAGCTCTGTGGCAACGCTTGTGGGCCACGACCTGATGGCTACGCTACTCGGTATCCAAGCTGGGTGATGCTCCATGAATCTGAATGATGGAAAGGAGTTTTTGGCAACTTGGTGCAGGTGTTGGGCAAGTGGATATTCAACCTGCCTGATAGGTTGGAAAAAAGTGAATGTTTTGCCCGGTCTTTGCGTGGCTGCCCTCCATGAAGACTTGCTGCAGGACAGAACCAAAGAGGCCTTCGACACATGGACAGGCTTTGTCTGTGTGTCTTTCTTTCTGTGTGTTCAGAAATGAATGTGTACCTTCACATTCCTTGCCGAGTTCATTTTGATTATTTATTTGCGTTGCAGAGGCACAGGACACTGAGAAGGATTTGTGTCTGTACCTGTCCACGGTGTACGATACGGCGCTGACCAGCGACCACAACCTGCAGGCGTGTGTTAATGGCCTGATCTCCGCATCCGTCCACCACCAGGAACGACGTCAGGCACCCAAACCCCAGGTACACAGCCCCGCTTGTGGTTTTCTCTAAGTGCACATTTAATGAGCATATGTACTGCACCTCAGATGTGTGCTGTTTACCTGGCCTCCTTGCAGAGGGTTGATCTTAGTGAGATTCTGCGTGGAGAAACCAAGTGATAGACATTCAGCTGCTCTTCAGGGTGAGCTTTGGAATATTTGACTTGCTTTCAATTCAACACTTGTTCACGTTTGTGTTTAGAAACTAAATTCTACAGAAATGATGAAGTGTTTGCTGATGATGACGTTACCTGATTTTTTACCCAATCTCCTGATTTTTGAAGTTGGATCTCCTGAATTTGCTGAATGCTGAGTTGGCAGCTCTGCACTGGAATTCTATCAGACAAGGTTTTGGCTTGACATTTTTGACTCACATGCGAAGCAAAAGTGAGTCTATGTACTGAGCCGTTTCGTCCGTCCGTCCGTCCGGGCGTAAAAAACTTAAACGTTGGATTTTTCTCGGAGACTATTAAGTCTATCAACACCAAATGTGGCATGATGGTGTATGATGACAAGGCCTCAAAACACATACATAGTGACTTGACCTTGCTTCAAGGTCAAGGTCACAGGAGCCATAAATGTGGTCTCAAAAACAGTCATTTTTCACATTTGTCCCCTCCCAGGGATCGAACCTCGACACTGTGCCTTACACATAATCAAATGCCAAAGCTTGCACATCTAAATCTGCCTGTCGCTAAGACAGGGTTTCAGTAGGCAAGCAGAGGTTGTGGAGATGACTGTGCACTCATGCAGGAGGGGAGACTACTGGATATGGGGCCGCTAGGAGCTGGTGATCTACACGTCATATAAATCCACACATTATTATTATTACATCAATAGTTAACATGGTGTTGGGGAAGCTCCGTTTAAGACGATTTTTTTACATGTGTGTTTGTGTGTGTGTGTGGTTTGTGTGTGTGTGTGTTTGTGTGTGTGTGTGTGTGTGGTTTGTGTGTGTGTGTGTGTGTGTTTGTATGTGTGTGTGTGGTTTGTGTGTGTGTATGTGGTTTGTGTGTGTGTGTGTGTGTGTGTTTGTGTGTGTGTGTGTGGTTTGTGTGTGTGTGTGTGTGTGTGGTTTGTGTGTGTGTGGTTTGTGTGTGTGTGTGTGTTTGTGTGTGTGTGGGTGGTTTGTGTGTGTGTGTGTATGTGTGTGGATGGTTTGTGTGTGTGTGTGCTTCCCAAAACCATGTTTGCTATTGATTACAATGTTCTTTCCCATCATTTTCTCCCTCTCATAATGCCACCAAGAGGAAAGTGTTACATTGTACATGGCAGATATGGATTTATCTTCCCTTACAGATAAGTGCTGCAAAGTTTTTGAAGGAGAAGGGCCTTATGCTGTCCACGGCAGCACTGAGACAGAAGCACAGACTGGCAGAATCAGTGGCCAAGGAGATCAAGCACAATGAGTGAGTAAAACATTGCTTGTTGTCACTGTTACGGACTGGACTCCGCCTGCCATGTCTGACTGTGAATCCCGGCCCTGGAGTCGTTGCCAGGTTGCAGACTTCACTGTGACTATGTATTCCACTCCTGGAGTGGCAGTCTTTGTCACAGCAGTTGCACTCTTTGTCACAGCAGTTGCACTCTTTGTCACAGCAGTTGCAGTCTTTGTCACAGCAGTTGCAGTCTTTGTCACAGCAGTTGCACTCTTTGTCACAGCAGTTGCACTCTGTCACAGCAGTTGCACTCTTTGTCACAGCAGTTGCACTCTTTGTCACAGCAGTTGCACTCTTTGTCACAGCAGTTGCACTCTTTGTCACAGCAGTTGCACTCTTTGTCACAGCAGTTGCACTCTTTGTCACAGCAGTTGCACTCTTTGTCACAGCAGTTGCACTCTTTGTCACAGCAGTTGCACTCTTTGTCACAGCAGTTGCAGTCTTTGTCACAGCAGTTGCACTCTTTGTCACAGCAGTTGCACTCTTTGTCACAGCAGTTGCACTCTTTGT
>JAWQFJ010000042.1:34701-39701 GCA_034096865.1 Theodoxus fluviatilis
AGGTTATACGGAACACACTCATTAATAGCCTGCAGAATTCCCAGGCTTTTTGGGCTACAGTAAAAAAATATGTTAGGCGCTCAACTTTTCAAGCAAATATAACTATACAGGACTGGAAGTCCTATTTTGAAAAGATGTTTTTCGTCCCAGAAAAATTTGAAACCGAAGAATCGGACATGGAAGAGGTAGTAAGTCACGAGATGTTGGACGCTGCGATTACTACTGATGAGGTGAGAAGCGCCATCAACAGATTAAAGCATTCGAAGGCCCCAGGTCTAGACGGGCTGCCAGGAGGTTGTCTCAAGGTAGCTTGTGAGAAAATAACTCCATTTTTAACCAAACTCTTTAATGCACTGTTTGATGGTCACCATTTTCCTGATGTTTGGTCAAAATCAATCGTCATTCCACTTCACAAAAAGGGAGATGGGCGAAACCTAGATAATTACAGAGGCATTTCTTTGTTGAGTGCAGTTAGTAAAGTTTTTACAACCATTCTTGCAAGGCGTTTGCGAGCTTGGATGGAACTTGAACATAAAATATGCGATGAACAGGCTGGGTTTCGAGCCCAATACTCAACAATGGACCACATCTTTACATTGTACTCTATGATCTTGAAGCATGTGTACGGTGATAGGCGTGGCAAACTGTACATAGCATTTGTCGATTACAGAAAGGCTTTTGATACTGTTAATCGGAAGCAGCTATGGAAAGTTCTTAAAGACGCACGTATTTCGACAAAATTTCTTTTGATGTTAAAGGCCATCTACGCCAATGTGCAATCGTGCGTACGCTGGGGGCACGAGCTATCTGAGTTTTTTGGTTGTTCAGCCGGCGTGAAACAAGGGGCAATCGAGAGTCCTTCAATTTTTTCTCTATACATAAACAAAGTAGCAGAATATGTGCGAAGTAAAGGCAAACATGGAGTTCAGCTGGTACCTGGTATGACTGAGATATTCCTTTTGCTCTTTGCTGATGATATCGTGCTTATATCGACAACGCCTGTTGGCCTTCAACATCAACTCGATAACCTTGTGCATGTATCAAATACATTAGATCTTAAGGTTAACATCGAGAAAACCAAAGTCATGGTGTTCAGAAGAGGCGGACATTTGGCTCTGGGTGAAAACTGGTCTCTCGAAGGGACACAGATAGAAGTAGTCAATCAGTACAAATATCTGGGATACGTGTTTACCACTAAACTGTCCACCGAGGCCACATTAGAAGATCTAGCAGTGAGAGGAAAGCAAAAAGGTGTGCAGGTGTTGAGAGTACTGTGGAGCCTTCGTAGTATGAAAACGAAGGTCTTTACAAACATGTTTGATGCACAGGTCCAATCAACACTATTGTATGCGTCAGAAATATGGGGACTCACAAAAAGTCCCACAGTGGAGAGAACTCACACTTTTATATGCAAAAAGTTTCTGGGACTAGACTGGAGAACTCCAAATCACATGGTCTATGGAGATCTTGGACGCTATCCAATTTCAGTAAATAGTAGCATCAGAGTTATAAAGTATTGGCTGAAACTCTGCAAAATGGGAGAAAGTAGACTCCCAAAGCAAGCACTTACGATGCTCCTGAACTCCCACATTAAAGAAGGTCGAAACTGGACAGAAAAGGTGAAGTGCTGTCTGTTTCAACTCGGCTTCGGATATGTGTGGATGAACGGACAAGTTGCAGACGAGAAACGTTTTATGCTGCAACTAAAACAAAGGATGAAAGATTGTTATCGCCAAGACTGGAGTGGTAAAAATAACAGTAGTGACAGATACAGGTGGTTTTCATCTATTAAGCTAAGTTTTGGTTTGGAAAATTATTTGAACACATTGGATATAAAAAAATTTAGAGATGTATTTATTCGATTCCGGTTTGGAATAAATGAACTGGGTATTAACAAATTATTTGGAAGTAAACAAGACGTAAAATGTCCATTTTGCGAGGAAAGAGAGAACGAGGAACACTTTCTGTTGTCATGTCCCGCATACCAGCATCTAAGGGAACAAATACCTAGAGCGGTACTTAAATAAGAGAAAGTATGGTAATGTATGTCAATGTCTTATGCAGGGAGCTAATGACATAATGACAAGATCAGTAGCTACGTACATATTTTATGCCTTTAGATTTAGGGAACAAAAGTTAAATAATAGATGAGTTTGCTGGGTTGTACAAGCAACTATGAATCAGTTGGTAAAAAATGGAACATTTGTAATTATTGTTAAATACATTATCAACATTTAGCAGGCGCTTGATGTAAACATAATGTTCACATGCATGTATTATACAATGGGCCGATGGCCTCAATAAACCAGTTCAGTTCAGTTCACGTTCTCTCTCTCTCTCTCTCGTCCTCTCTTCTCTATCTTTCATACATCCCCGTTTTCCTCTCACACCCATCACCTCGCCTCCCTATCCACTCTCATTGGATCACGTCTCCGCAGAGTGCCATGTACAAGGCACTGGATAGGGAATCGAGCCTTCTGTTCACAAGCACCGTCCCTCTGGAGTTGGCTGCCAGAGGCTTTGCGACACGAGACAAATGAATAAATAAAACTGTACAGTCTATCAACCTTTGTCGGCTATGTAAGGCTGTTGACCGCCAATTCACTGGAACTGGTTTGAATAAGAGCAGGTCAAGTCGGGATTTCTTTAGTCGCTCGCCTCTTACGAATGGGGTAGGGTGACGCGGTGGGTGTATTCTCACCCCCAATTCACAGGGGGTCACACCAGACACAGTTCACAGGGGGTCACACCAGACACAATTCACAAGGGATCACACGAGACACAATTCACAGGGGATCACACGAGACAATTCACAGGGGATCACACGAGACACAATTCACAGGGGATCACACGAGACACAATTCACAGGGGATCACACGAGACACAATTCACAGAGGTTCACACCAGAACAATTCACAGGGGATCACACGAGACACAATTCACAGGGGGTCACACCAGACACAATTCACAGGGGGTCACACCAGACACAATTCACAGGGGGTCACACCAGACACAATTCACAGGGGGTCACACCAGACACAATTCACAGGGGATCACACGAGACACAATTCACAGGGGGTCACACCAAACACAATTCACAGGGGATCACACGAGACACAATTCACAGGTGGAGTCCCACCAACACAACAATTCACAGGGGGTCACACCAGACACAATTCACAGGGGGTCACACCAGACACAATTCACAGGGGGTCACACCAGACACGTTTCAAAGTCTTCGGAAGAGGCCTAGAGACACACCTTTTTAAATAAGCGGGTCGTTAGCAGCAATTTCTTAGTCTGTTGGACAGCGTGAACAGTTTCATGACAAGCCATAGACACGAGTGAATTCATGGAGAGTACTTTGAGCAGAGCGCCACTGAACAAAAAGTCTTTGGGCTGGAAGTGTCCGCTATTGCATATATATATCGTTCATAAATAGATACATAAATGCAATCTTTCTGGATATCGCTTCTTCTCCAGCCTTTTGTCTGGTTTTTGTTCTCTCTCTCACGAACCAACGTAAACCGAATTAATGTCAATACTGGCAAACATTTCCCAGTCACAAAAAGAACACATGAAAATTATCCGACTCATGTCTCAGGAAGGTAGAACTGAAAAGAGTAAGTAATAAACAATTGTGGTTGGAGGGAAGAAGGTGAGGGAAGAGGGAGAGAGAGAGAGAGAGAGAGAGAGAGAGAGAGAGAGAGAGAGAGAGAGAGTGAGAGAGAGAGAGACCGAGAGAGAGAGAGTGAGAGAGAGAGTGAGAGAGAGTAAAGCAAAGAGAGAGTAAAGCAGAGAGAGAGAGAGTAAAGAGAGAGAGAGAGAGAGAGAGAGAGTAAAGCAGAGAGAGAGAGAGTAAAGCAGAGAGAGAGAGAGTAAAGCAGAAAGAGATAGTAAGAGAGTAAGAGAGGAGAGAGAGAGAGTAAAGCAGAAAGAGATAGTAAGAGAGTAAGAGAGAGAGAGAGAGAGAGATAGAGAGAGAGAGAGCGAACGAGAGAGAGAGACGAGAAGAGAGAGACGAGAGAGAGAGAAGAGAGAGAGAGAACGAGAGAGAGTAAAGCACAGAGAGAGAGATAGTAAGAGAGTAAGAGAGGAGAGAGAGATAGAGAGAGAGAGAGAACGAGAGAGAGAGAGAGAGATAGAGAGAGAGAGAGAGAACGAGAGAGAGAGAGAGAGAGAGAGAGAGAACGAGAGAGAGAGAGAACGAGAGAGAGAGAGAGAGAGAGAGAGAGAGAGCGAACGAGAGATGGTGAGGGTGGAGGATGGGGATGGGATGGTGTATTAGTGTTGGGGCGGAAGATGTACAAAGTTAAAAGAGACAGGGTATGACGGTATCTGTTTGATAGTTACAATCACCTGTTGGCGGCCCCGTAAGCTCTGATGGTGGACGCTCCGGACACGGTTTCGCTGAAGTGGACGAAGATGGGAGAGCGAGTCACTGACTCCAGTCTCTTCAGCTGTCGGTAGCTCGGAATGTAAAAGGCCTGAGGAAACAAAAGACACCGTACGGAGCAAAGGCAAGCTCTTACAAAGGATTTTTTTAAAGAATCTCTCCACGAACACAGTGGTCATTTCTTTGCAGAAGTATTGGGATATATCGGAGGGTTGGTTTTACCGTTTGTTGTGAATTGCTTTTATCGCAAAGAAGAAGTAAATATCGGCCTTTTCGTGTGACACCCTGTCTGTATACCATCGACGGTGAATTGCTGAAAGTCTTCTGATATTGTTTTGTTCTCAATACAGGTGACCTCTGAAAACGCTTTGGAGACATTACGACAATAGTGCAAGTATTCCCCCAGGAAAAGAAAACTATCATACTCAGACCGTAGCTTTGCGAACTACTGCGGTTTCGTGTAATTTGGAATCAAAGAAGGATTGACACATTTCTGCATTTACCATTGGGTAGAGCATTGGTTCAGGTTTAAAAAAATTAACCAAGGAGTGCATAAATAGTAAGTGAAAAACGAATGAATAGTGAGCGAAGAGTGAGTGTATAT